>CM038215.1:12734036-12867829 GCA_021442155.1 Cymbidium sinense
CACACAAATGGCTAGATGCCATTCAAGCCTTTGAATTCGATCGAAACAAGGCCAAAGCCATTGAAATCCCCAATCGAGGATGCACCACCAAAAGGGATTCAAAAATTACCAAAGAATGAGAGAACGCTAGGGGGAAGTGTTTGGGTTTAGGGTTTAAGGGTTTAAGGTTTATGGTTTAGGGTTAGTTTAGGGTTTAGGGTTTAGGGTTTAGGGTTTAGGGTCTTTTAGGGTTTAGGATTTAGGGTTTAGGGTTAGGGGTTTAGGGTTTAGGTTTAGGTTTAGGGTTTATGGTTGTTGGTTTAGGGTTTAAATTTTTGATTTTAGGGTTAGTTTTAGGGTATAGGATATAGGGTTATGGCTTTTGTTATTATTTTATTTTATTTAGGGTTTATTAATTTATTTTTAATTAAGTAAACTGGTAGGTTTAAGTTTATTTAGTTTGTTTTTTATTTATTTTAGTTTATATTATTTTTTATTTAGATTTAGGTTTATTTTTATTTATATTTAGTTTAGTTTATTTATTTTAGGTTTATTTATTTTTGTTTAGGTATTTTATTTTAGTTTATTTTTTATGTTTAGGTTTAAGTTTATATTTTTTAATTTAATTTTATTTTTATTTTATTTTTTAGGTTTAGGTTTTATTTTTTATTTTTAGGTTTAGGTTTAGGTTTTTATTTTATTTTTTTTAGGTTTATTTTATTTTTATTTTAGGTTTAGTTTTTATTTTATTTACGTTTTTTATTTTTAGGTTTATTTTATTTTTTAGTTTAGTTTAGGTTTATTTTATTTTTATTTTTAGTTTAGTTTAGTTTAGGTTTTCATTTATTTTAGGTTCATGTTTTTTTTCATTTAGGGTTTAGGTTAGATTTTTTATTTATTTTTAGGTTTTATTTTTAGGTTTATTATTTAGGTTTATGTTTTTATTTTGTTTTATTTTATTTTATTTTAGGTTTATTTTATTTTTTATTTTAGGTTTAGTTTTTATTTTATTTAAGTTTTTTATTTTTTAGTTTAGTTTAGGTTTTTATTTATTATATTTTAGTTTAGTTTTATTTTTATTTTATTTTCTTTTTAATTTTAGGTTCATATTTATGTTTAGGTTTAGGTTTTAGTTTGTGTTTTTATTTTATTTCATTTTAGTTTAAGTTTATTTATTTATTTTATTTTTAGGTTTTTTTAGTTTAGGTTTAGCTTTTTAACTTTTTAGGATTTAGGTTTTAGGGTTAGTTTAAAGTTTATGGTTTAGGGTTTAGAGTTTAGAGTTTAGGGTTTAGATCTTAGGGTTTAGGGTTTTGGATTTAAGGTTTAGAGTTTTATGGTTTAGGGTTTAGGTTTTTGGTTTAGGGTTCAAGTTTTGAGTTAAGCTTTTAAGGTTTTTGGTTTTTTTTTTAAAATAACTAATTTAGAGTCAACATTTCTCCTTTTCGATTTCATTAACCAAGTAACACACCAAGTTTTCTAAGACAAGTTTACTTTAGAAAAAAAATGAGCACATAGAGCAAATCAAAATCCATATATAAGTAGAACCATCTCTAAGTAAAGACATTAAGCAAATAGGATCACCATTCTTAATTTCTCTAGTTCCCATCGAACCACCACCTCTCAGTAGGGATCCACCATCATATCTGATCTCTCTCTGCCACCACCACTTTTATGTCACTCCGCTCCATAACCACCCCTGTTACCACCACCTCCATACCCAACAACACCTCGGATGCACCACCACTATGACAATCTTTTACCAAATCTACTAGCTTGATGGTAATGTTCTTCCATCAAGTTCTATCCATTCTTAGGGTTTAGGTGTAGGTTTAAGTTTATTAGGTTTTAAGGTTTAGGGTTTAGGGTTTAGGGTTTAGGGTTTATGGTTTAAGGTTTAGGGTTTAGGGTTTTTTAGGGTTTAGGGTTTAGGGTTGTTGGTTAGGGTTTAGGGTTTAGCATTTAGAGTTTATGGGTTTTTTTTTAAATTTTGTAAACCTGTTGGTTTAAGTTTATTTAGTTTATTTTTTATTTATTTTGGTTTATTTTATTTAGGATTATTTTTTAATTAGTTTTATTTATTTATTTTAGTTTATGTTTTTTATTTTAGTCTATTTTTTAGGTTTAGTTTTATTTTAGATTTATTTTTTAGTACAATTTCAATTTTAGCTTATTTTTTAGGTTTAAGTTTTTTTTAGGTCCACGTTTAGGTTTTTATTTTATTTATTTAGGTTTATGTTTTTAGTTTTTATTTTAGGATTATCTTTAAGTTTTATTTTTTAGTTTTGGTTTAAGATTATTTTTAGTTTATTCAATTTTAATTAATTTAGATTTAGATTTAGATTTAGTTTATTTTAAGATTAGGTTTAGGTTTTATTTATTTTAGTTTAGTTTATTTTAGTTTAGGTTTATTTTTATTTTATTTTTATTTTAGGTTTACATTTTTTTAGTTTAGGGTTTAAGTTTTATTTTTTATTTTAAGGTTTATTTTTTAGATTTAGGTTTTTATTTAGTTTTTATTTTATCTTATTTTAAGTTTATTTTATTTTTATTTTATTTTTAGTTTTTATTTTAATTATGTTTTTATTCTCAAGTTTATTTTATTTTTTTAGTTTAGTTTAAGTTTTATGTTTATTTTAGTATATTTTATTTTATTTTTGGTTATTTAGGTTTTAGTTTTTATTTCATTTTATATTTTATTTTATTTGGTTTAAGTTTATTTATTTATTTTTTATGTTTATTTAATTGGAGGTTTTAGGGTTGGAGTTTAGGTTTGGTTTAGGGATAGGTAGGGCACAGGGTATAGGGTAGTTTAGTATTAGGGTTTTTTAGGTTTATTAGGGTTTAGGGTTTGGTAGTTGAGGATGAGTTTTTATAGTTTATTTTGTTAAAGTAGTAAGTTAGTTTATTTAGTTTAGTTTTATTTAGTATTTATTCATTTAGTGTTTAGATTTATGTGGATTAGGAAGAGGGAAAGTTAGGAGGAGGAGAGTTTAGAGGGAGGGAGAGAAATTTAGGAGGGTTTAGGGTTTAGGTTTAGAGTTTAAGTTTAGGGTTATATTTTAAAACAAATTAAGAGTTTAGTTTATTTATTTATTTTAATTAGTTTAGTCATTTATTTTATTTTTTAGTTTATTTTATTTTATTTTATTTTATTTAGGTTTAGTTATTTATTTTATTATTAGTTTATTTAGTTTTTTAGGTTTTTAAGGAAGGTTTAGGGTTTAGGTTTAGGTTTAGGTTTAGTTTAGGATTTAGGGTTTAGGGTTGTAGGTTTTAGGGTTTAGGGTTTTGGGTTTTAATGCTTAGGGTTTAGGGTTTAGGGTTTAAGGTTTATTGTTTAGGGTTTTGAGGTTTTTTGGATTTAGGGTTTAGGGTTTATGTTTTAGTTCTAGGGTTCAGGTTGTAGTCTAGGCTTTAGTGTTTTTGGTTTTTCTTTAAATAGAGAATAAATTTAGATTCAATATTTCTTCTTTTCGATTTCATCAACCAAGTAACACACCAAGTTTTATAAGACACAAGCAATGATAGATATAAAAAATGAGCTCGTATAGAATAATTCAAAAATCCTAGATAACTAGAACCGTCTCTACTGTAAAGAAAGTTCCATAAGTAGAAAATCAGATCAGTCATTCTTCAATTTCTCCATTTCCCATGACAACCACCGTGACCTCTCGAGTAGCGGGATCTGCCAACATATCTGATCTCTACACCACCACTAGAACCACTTCACTCCTCCCGCCTCCATAACCACCACTACTCTAACCACCATGTCCAAATCCAAGACTAACCCCACCACACCCATAATAACCGCCACCGCCTTTGCCTCCACCGCTAGTCTTATTATGATGGTGATGTTCTTGTTGTTAAGGTTCTTCCCATTCGTAGGGTTTATGTTGATTAGGTTTTAGGGTTTAGTTTTATTTTTTAATTTATTTAGTTACTTTAGGTTTAAGTTTAGGGATAGGGTTTAGGCTTTAGGGTTTAATGTTTATGGTTTCAGGTTTTATGCTTTTAGGGTTTAGGGTTTTATTTGGTTTAGGGTTTAGATTGGGTTGGTTTAGGTTTTTTTATTTTAGGTAGTGCCAGGTTTTAGGTTTGATGGTTTAGCATTTAGGGTTTATTTATTTAGGGTTAGCTTAGGTTTAGGGTTAGTTTAAGGTTTAGGTTTATGCTTTAGGGTTTAGATTTTTTAGGAGGGTTTGGGTTTAGGTTAGTTAGTTTAGGGTTTAGATAAGTTTGGGGTCAGTATTAGTGAGTTTGGGTTAGGGTTATGGTTTTAAATTAAAAACCGTAGGTTTATTTAGTTTATTTAGTTTATTTATTTATTTTAGTTTATTTTTGGTTTTATTTTTATTTTGGTTTATTTTTATTTTATTTAGTTTAGTTTATTTTATTTGGTTTTTATTTCCTGGTTTTATTTAACATTTTATAGGTAGGTTTAGGTTGATGTTTATTTTTTATTTTATTTTTATTTTATTTTATGTTTAGGTTTTATTTTCATTTATATAGGTTTTATTTTATTTTTTTTAGTATTAGGTTTTATTTTAGGTTTATTTAGAGGTTGTATTTTATTTAGGTTTTTTTATTTTGAGTTTTTATTTTATTTATTTTATTTTAGGTTTTATTTTATTTTTTTGTTTTAGGTTTTTAGGTTAGGGTTTATGATTTAGGCTAGTTTTATTTAGGTTTAGGGTTGTTTGAGGGTCTCACGTGTAGGGTTAGGGTTTTTTTTTTAAATATTTTAATGTTTTTTATCTTTTAAATTAAGCAAACTAACGTTTAGGTTTGTTTGTTTATTTAGTTTATTTATTTATTTTAGTTTATTTTATTTTTTATTTTAGGTTTATTTATGTTTATTTAGTTTAGTTTATTTTATTTTGGGTTTATTTATATAGTTTAGGTTTTATTTTAGTTTATTTTTTTTTTTAGTTAGGTTTATTTAGTTTAGTTTATTTTTATTTTATTTTCTAGGTTTAGGTTTTATTTTTTTTATTTTTAGGTTTAGATTTAGGTTTTTATTTTGTCTTTTTAGGTTTAGGTTATAGGTTTTTATTTTAGGTTTATTTTTAGGTTTTATTTTTTAGTTTAGGTTTAGATTTATTATTAGTTATTTTATTTTATTTAGGGTTTAGGTTTAAGTTTAGGTTTAGTTTATTTTAGGTTTAGGTTTAAGTTTTATTTATTTTAGTTTAGTTTATTTTAATTTAGGTTTAGGTTTATTTTATTTTTATTTTAGGTTTAGGTTTTATTTTTTAGTTTAGGGTTTAGGTTTTATTTTTTATTTATTTTTAGGTTTATTTTTTTAGGTTTAGATTTATATTTAGATTTTATTTTATTTTATTTGAGGTTTATTTTATTTTTATTTTAGGATTAGTTTTTATTTTATTTAGGTTTTATTTTTTTTTAGTTTAGTTTAGGTTTTTATTTATTTTATTTTAGTTCATTTTATAATTTTTTTTATTTTCTTTTTAAGTTTAGGTTTAGGTTTAGGTGTAGGTTTTAGTTTAGGCTTTAATTTTATTTTATTTTTTATTTAGTGATTTAGAGAGGGAAACATCAAGGCTATCATTGCCAGCATACCTCTTGTAGCCCATCATCCCAAGTCTGTCATCCTACAAGGTTGCAAACTCCTTCAAGTAGTAGACACAATAGCCAACCATAAAGCTACCAAATCAAATAAGCCCAATTAGGCAGAAAATCAACCAACCATCAGGGACAACAGTAGTACAGTGGGAACACCACTAAAGCCACCACCAAAGAGGAATAACAAGATCAAAGGAAGCAAGCATCATGACCTGAACAACATAAACCAGAAAAAACCAAGACCAAAAAAGAAAAAACACAAGAGTTCATGTCTTCCACAAGCAAAAAGGAAAGGCAGTAAGGTTGACACCCAAACCAGAAAAAGGGAAGCAATAGTAGCCAAGAGAAGGGAACCATAACAAGAGCAGGCTAACCAACATGACACCAATAGAGCAGGAAAGAAAGGCCAAAACAACCACCCATCCAACCAACCCAGCCTGCCAGCCAACCACCATAGCAGTAGAAAATCCAAATCAATGAAAAGACCAACATCATCCATCATGCCAAAACCACCAAAGACAACCCGGAAAATAGTAGAAGTATACAGCCTTTAACCAGCCAAACAAAAATGACAACATAAACAAAAGCAATTGCAGCCAAGAGAGGAAGACCATTAAAGGAAGAGGCTGAAACCACAACCAAAAGAAACAAACCCAAACCACCAAAATTGACCACCAAAACCCAATCCACAAAAAAGAAGAAATAATAGTCAACAAATAACCTCCACCTTACAAAATCCAATCCAAAATTAGGCCACCAACAACCCTCCGATCTACCACCAATAGAAGTGGATAAACTAGCCAACACAACCAACCAGCCAACAACCAACTAGCCAACATAGCTAGCTCACCCAGCCAACCATCACACCAATAGAAAATTCAACTTAGTTAAGGAAGCAACCAGCCCAAGAATATGGCAAACCCCATATAGAAAATAGCAGGCAAAGCCATTACCCAAATGAAGGTCACAAAAAATAACCAAGCAATAATAATCACCCGCCTAGAAAAAAGCAACCACAGCCAAAAAAAACCAAAACATAGAAAAGATAGGAACAACTAGGTAGCAACGACCAGGCCAACCTAAAAGCAAGAGCTCAAAAAAAAACCTAGCACAACCCCAAGAGTGAAAATAAGCAAATGGCCACAACCTAAAGAGGGTTTAATAAAGGGGAACCAAAAGCAATGGCTCATAAAAAACCAACAAAAAAAACCAAGCCAAGAAAATTATAATCTGAGATAAGGTAATCCAGTGTTATCCAGATTGACCAAACCCCTTAAAAGTTTAGGCAAATTTTGATTGTCAAATAAAGTGAAAATAGTTAGGTTGGCACCTAAAGTAGCCAAGAAATCAGCACAAGAATTACCATCATGAAGGATATGGGAAATTTTATAACGAACTTGATAAAAAGTATTTTTAGTATGATTGAGAAGATAAAATAAATCAACATTTCTTGTTCTATTAGAATTTTGCATGTCAAGAAGCAAGAGTGCATCAACTTCAATCTAGATGTTGAGGAAACCTTTATTCAAATAAATTTCAATAGCTTTATTGATAGCCATAAGCTCAAAGATAAATAAATGAATGGGCTTTGAGAGGATATGCAAAAGAACAAAGGATAGTACCTTTAGAATACCTAAGAGTACCACCACAGCCATATTTATTGGAAGCAATAGACTTATCAGTATTCACTTTAATCAAATTTTCTTTGGGTTTGTTCCAATGGATATTCCTAAGTCTTTTATAAGAGTCAACATCACACAGAATGATACCTAATTTTTTATCCACAAATTTATAGCCTCTAAATGAATGTTCCTAATAAGATTGGCATTAAACAAAGCATGAATTTTTTGTT
This sequence comes from Cymbidium sinense, assembly GCA_021442155.1. Lineage (NCBI taxonomy): Eukaryota > Viridiplantae > Streptophyta > Magnoliopsida > Asparagales > Orchidaceae > Cymbidium > Cymbidium sinense. Next base: position 12,741,454 of record CM038215.1, read on the forward strand.
TGTTTCTAGCTAAGATCCTTTTATGGCTCATGGGAATACCATAATATTTAGCATCATTTATGCACATCCAAATGAACCAGATAAGGGTAATAGCAACTAGAACTTTGATATGACCTTTCATAGTTTTTTTTGAAACAGACTTCAAGAAGTTGATATATGGAAAGAGAGCCATGAAAGAAGTTGGTATTAAATAAATCATCATACCATAACCATAATTTAGAAGTAATAGCACAATTGATAAAAACATGAATAACATTTTGAATATGAAAATAGCACTTTGAAGGCAAATAAAACCCATTATTCTAGAGCAAAGAGTCCACAGGAACAAAGTTATTCAAAATCCTCCAAGCTAAAACCAAATAAGAAATGGGAATGATATTGTTCCAAAGTTTATTGAAAACATTAGAGTAGTTTTTTCTTATCTCTTGTAAAATTCCAAACCTCTTTAAGAACAAAATCATCATTGTAAGAAAGCTTAAAGAGAATTTGGCCAAGTTTGTTAGAGAAAATAAGGATATTTTTAAAGTTATCTAAAAGAGAAATAGGGATATAATTCTCAAGTTTTGTTTCATTCCAAGTGTTATTATGCTAGAAAGAGTTAACTTTGATAGCTGCAATAGAGTTGGTAGATAAAAGGGTGTCAATAAGGCCATTGCCAATTTAATTGTCTTACCAAATGAAAGAAGAACCTGAATGAATACCCCAAGATATTAAGGGTTCAGCAACCCATTTAATGGAGTAAAGCCTTTTCCAAAGCGGAGAGTCACAAACTTTATAAGCACAAATAAGAGGGTGTTTACCTTGGCAATATTTTTTCATCATAAAATTAGCCCAAAGGCTATCATTCTTTCTAAAATTCCACCAGAGCTTATGAGAGAAGGTAGTAATAGCTTCACGAATTGGATTGCAACTGAGACCATCTTCACCCAAGGGACCACAACATTTATGCCAAGAAGTCCAATGCATTATTTTAATAGAATTATTGGATTCTCAAAAATATTTAAGCAAGAGATCAATTCTAATAAAAGTATCATTAGTGGGGATAATAATTTGAATCAAATAAAGATGCATTGAATTGAGAGTGCTTTTAAGAATAGTGAGCCCGCCACCAAAGGAAAGTAAATGATATTCTCAAACATAAATTTTATTTAAAATTTATTGAATTAACTCATCAAAAAGATGGGATCATTTCAGCTTTAAAAGAGGTGCACCAAAGTACTTAAGAGAAGGTGTTGATGTTTAAAGTTAGTGATATGCAAGATTTGATTAATTTCATTATTGGAGATGCTTGAATAAAAATAAATTTTTTGTTATCATTGATAGATAGACCACTTTCTACCAAATTTATTTAAAAAAATCTTGAGATTTTGATATGATGAATAGAAGCATTGCAAAAATAATAAAATCATCTACAAAGCTTAAATGAGAAACCCACTAAGAGTTTTGTAATACATACTAGGATTGTTTAAGAATAGATCATTGATGCTCTAGATAAGTACTCAACAACAATAATAAATAAGCAAAAGATAGAGGATCCCTTATCTTAGGCCATGGAAGAAGGAAAGAAGCCTAAGGCTTCCCCATTAAGAAAATAGAAAACCGGCATTATTAATACAATTTTTAATAAGAAAAGTAAATTTATCGAAAACCCAAATAAATTCAGAATATGGATATGGAAATCCCAAGAGATATTATCAAAAGCTTTGGTAATTTCTAAATTGAATATAATGCTGCCACCTATAGTCTTAGCATCTAAATCATGAATTAATTCTTGAGCAAGTAGAATATTATCAGAAATAGATCTACCTCTAACAAAAGCAGTTTGGCTTAGAGAGATAATCCTATGAAGTAAAGGACTAAGCTTGTTAGTTAAAATTTTGAAAATAAGCTTATTGAAGAAGGTGCAAAGACTAATAGTTCTAAAATCACTCAAATAATCTAGATTATCTTTCTTAGGTATGAGAATAATAGAAGTGCTAGAAAAATATCTCAGAAAATGATTACTTTTAAAAAAATCAACCATAGCCTCAACCAAATCATTTTTAATAATAAACTAGCATTTTTGAAAAAATTGGGTAGTGAAACCCACCAACAACAATAGAATCTATGTTCATGCTATTAAGAACTTTAAAATTTACTCTTCATTATGTACAATAGTAAGCAACTCATTGTCATTATTTTATAATAGAAGGAATCAAGTGATTTAGAAATAGCTTCATAAGAGCAACTCTTATTAAGCATATTTCTAAAGTAATTAATGGTCAATCCTTAATATCATTATTCTCCATAATCCATTCTCCATTATCATCATTAATTTTTGAATATTATTTAAAGATCTCTTTTATTAACTAAAGCATGGAAATATCTAGTATTTATGTCACCATCCAATATGTTTGCTAGTAGGTTTTGGTGGCAATAAGACTCTTCCATATTTTGAAAATTAACAAGTTTATCTTTCACCTCAATCAAGTCCTTAATCTTAGTAGGACCGCATATAATAGAGACTTCAAGATCATAAACCAATTTTTCCATTTCTTTCATATTAGCAAAAGGTTTTAAAATAATGCTTGTTCCACCAACCCATTTTGTTTAAGTCTTTTAAGCTTAAACCAAAATCTATTCATCCCCATAATCAAATTTGTCGATGTAAGGAGCTTTCCAATTATTAGCCACAATATTAAAGAAATCAATATGTGAATCCACATGTTCTAAATCTAAAATGAAAGAAATTTTTAATCTATTAGAGTTATTTTAATAGAAACCAAAAAGGTGCATGATCGATAAGGTTCGCTTAAATGATCAAATGTAAAGTAATAGGCCATTGAGTAATCCATTGAGTATTAAAAAGAATCTGGTCCAACCTTTGCCAAAGTCTAGAGTTTTGCCATTATCAATCAAATTGCAATCAAGGATCATATAGGAAAATTTTTCCATGGAATGAATATTAGGAGAGCAACCACATCTTCATTCAGAAGAGAATAAAATAGTGTTGAAATCCCCACCAACAAACCAAGGTTTATTGACAGAGGTAGGAAAATTCCTCAAACTTTTCCAAAGAAGATTTCTACCAAATCTATTACAAGATGCATAGACAAAAGAGCCCAAAACACAATAGTCACCATAAGATATTTGAGCATTGACAACTTGTTGAAAATCATCAAGAATAGAAACCTCCACAAAATTATTCCAAAACACCAAATTTTATTAACATTAGAGAAAAATTTACTGAAACAGATCATTCTAGCAATATGGTTAATTTTGTTTTCATGAATAAGAGGCTCCAAAATAATAAGTAAAGAAATATTATGAATATGACAAAGGTTTCTAATATGATTACAAATAGAGAGGGTATCGATCCCTCTAACATTCCAAACAAGAAAAATAAAACATAAGGAAGTAAAAAAGGTGTTAAGAAAAGGTTAATTAAGAGAGGAGAGGGAGGCCACAGTAGATCTAGTGTTATTGTACCATTTGGGAGGGATGTTTTTAATATTTTTTTAGCATTATAAGTTTGGGAACCATTTCCTTTTACCATAGAATCATCATCCGAGAAGGATTTAGCAACATTAGTCATAGATTTAGGGAAGTCCCATATAGAAGTGAGTTCTCCTTCTTCCAAGCCATTAGAATTTATTAAAGTTAAATGAGTATCGGTATAGCAAGAGGAGCCAAAATAGATTTATTAAGGCAAGTGTGAACATCCGCCCTTCTTCTTCAATAATATTATTAGACAAAACCAAATATGTTTGAGAATTTAAATCATGAACTAAAGTATAGTCGTTTTTTCAAACTTGAGAAACCAAATTCATATTATCCATTGATTTCAAATGATGCATAACATTGATATCCTCATTAATATTTTCAATTAAAGCTTCATTTTCATCAATAAAAATTGGTAAGGATGCGGGGATCAACTTAGAAAAAAAGAATCATCATCCAAAAGTTTAGAGAAATTATTATTTTCCACATTAGAAACCTTCAATTGCACAAAAGAAATAAGAGGTAAAACAATCTTATTAGGAACATTCAATGAATCCTTTTTTTCTGAATTAACTTTTTGATATTTATCAGTGGTTGGCCTAGGGTTAGGAGCAATAGTTTCCTTAATAGGAATTTTCTTTTCTAGGTGAGGATGTAGAATGAAACATTTAGAATTATTATGCTCATGGATTTTACAATGAGAACAAAAGAGAGGAAATTTTGAAAATCAACTTTATGCATATAACCATAAATTTTAGATCCCAACCAAATTTCTTTGGGGTGTTTCTTGGTAATGTCTAATTCTACAAGGATTCTAGCCACATAAGGTTGAGATTTCATAGCCGTTGCCTGATCAATTTGCAACGGCCAACCAAATAAAGTACCCATAGCAAAATAGAATTGATGATTAATGAAATAAATTTGCATATTGGGGAGAGAAATCCAAACTGAAATGATTGGGGATTCTTCTCTAATATCAAATAGTGGAGTCCATTTCAGCAACCTCATTTGGCAATTGAAAAGAAAATAAGAACGATGAGAAAAAACATGCAAGTAATCCAAATCATTCATTAATTGTATCAAAATGTTGCGGGGATTAATTAATCTAATCGTAAAAGCACCTGAAAGTTTCAGACCATGAAAGAAAGAGTGAATGTTTTCTAAATTCGTCCTATGAAGAGTAAACCTTCTTACCAAAGTAAATTCTAATGGCTTAGCAAGCTTTTCCACAATCGGATTAGAGCACATAACCGCAGACATGCCTAAAAACAGTCAAAACAAGTTACAGGGACTCACCTAAATAAGTATCCTTACTAGTGAGGACATCTATAAATGATTTTGAAGCAACCGAAGCCAAGGTAGTTGATGCCCTAGTTAGATCCAATGGATCTCAATTTCCCCATAATCATTGGGAAGATGCCATTGTCACTCTAAGTAAAACACAAAAGTGGCTAGGAGCCATCGATTCCAGAAGGAATCCTGTGAGAATCATGCCAAACAACCGTCAAGCAGTGGCTAGGAAGCCAAAAATGAGAGGGGAAAAGGGGAATCATCAGAGCATGAGGTTGAGGGCTCAGGCTGCGGGTGGGTTTAGGTTTAGATTTTAATTTTTTTAGTTTAGTTTTTTTAGGCTATTTTAGGTTTATTTTATTTTAGGTTTAGGGTTTAGGGTTTGGGGTATATGGTTTAGGGTTTAGGTTTAGGTTTTTTAGGTTTAGGTTTTAGGGTTTTAGGGTTTAGGGTTTAGGGTTTAGATTTTAGGTTTGGTTTAGGGTTTATGTTCTAGGTTTAGGGTTCAAATTTTAGTTTAGGGTTTAGGGTTTAGGGTTTTTTTTTATTTTAACAGAGAACAAATTTAGATTCAACATTTCTTCTTCTCGATTTCATCAACCAAGTAATAGACTATTGACCTCACTTTTGGAGTGAGTTCTCAACCTCCTCTTCTTAGACCTAGGAACCTTCTAGACACTAAGGTTTCTTTAGTCATGAGACACTCCTACAGATTAGGTGAACACTTGACCTAAGCGTAGAGACTTTGAAGTGTTAATCATGGATTAGGCCATGCTTTAGGACTTAGGAAAATCACCTACCCTATAGCTAAACCCAATCCATGTACACATTCTTAAATTCAATTCAAATCCAAATTTCCAACCACACCTCAAACTCAATTTCAAATCCAAATCCAAGTCCAAACTCAATTCCAAATGATTGAAATCCAAGATCAAATCCAAACTTGAAAACCTTCCCTAGCCCTTTAATCAACCTTCAAGAACTTAGCCAAATTTCCATCCAATTCAATCCAAACTCAATTGATTTTTTTTATAAATCAATTATACCTTCATTCTTCAAATATAAATGAAATATAAATTCAGCCAAAAATAAAATCCAAAATCAAATCAAAACCCAATTTAAACCTTTTAAGACATTTCCTTGAACTTGGCCAAAACCCATCTATCTAAGCCAAAATCAGATTTTCTTTTGAGACAATCATTCCTTCAATCATCTATCCAAATATAAATGAAACCTACAATCATCTAGTCAAATGAAAATCAACCCAAGTCAAACCCAACCTAGCCCATTTGACTTGAAATATTCAAATGAACCAAAACTCATTTGAATCAAAACCAATTGCAATTGAATTTATATATCAATATCAAATTCATATATAAACTAAACTAAATCAAACTCAACCCAAAATGCCAACTAAATCCAATTGGTTCACTTGACCTAAAGTGGCCAATTTGATGAACCAAAATCCAATTCAATCCAAATCAAAGTGAATTAAGCTAATCCAAACTTTATGTCATGATTGTTGATCACCTTAGGATGACCAATTGATATAAATTAGGTCAAACTAAGTCAACCTAGCCCATTGACCAAGTCAACCCTTTAGCCTATATGAACCCACACTAGCTAAATTAGAACCTAAGCTAAATCCATTGAAACCAATGATTTAAATCAACACAAAATCAACATTTAAACATGACTTGACCTTCAATAAGCCAAACCTATCCCCAAATAGCCCTCTTGACCCAAGTTGACCCTTTATAATTTTTGGGTCAACTCAATTTAATTTGGATTTAATTTAGTTTGATTTAATTTGACCATTTATGTAAATTGACCCAAATTAAATCCAAATTAAATCAAACCAAAGAATGCAATGCTCTCCAAATAGTCATATGAACTTGACCTAACCCTTGGTTTGACCCAATTTGACCAATTGGTCAACCTAACCCATTTTGATCCAATTTGACCCAAATGGGTAAAATTGAGCCAAACCTAACCAAATAAACTCAAATGACATGAAATTTGGTCCAACTCACTTTGGCTCATTTCAAATCAGCATAAATCAAATTCAATGCCAAATGACCACTCTACCCTTAGGCTAGGGGTATCACATAAGATAAAACACCTATGTAAATAGTCATTTCTCTTCCTTGGCCACTTAGCACTCATCCATTGGTCCACTTAGGCTCCAAGAACACTATCCAAAATGATCCAAGAGGTGGTTGGGTTAGCCATGATTCATAAGGAGGGAAAATCACCTCCTCTGCCCCATTGGAAGACTTGGCATGATGGACCTCCACTTCCTTTAGCTAGGACACCCACTTGCCCTTCATAGTAGCCACATCCCATGCCTTGGACAACCAAATTAAGCCAATTAAGGAGAATCCCAACCACCTCAAGCTAAGGGCACCCACTTGGAGCCAATAATCGCCATGAATGAGGTCATTTTGGCCATTGCAAGGAGACAGAAATAGAGGCAAAAACTCTGCCTCACACTCATTTCAGTCTTCTAAAGCTCCCAAACCAACCAACAACCATTCCCACTTGGTTTTTGAGCAAAATCTATCAAAATCAAGTGGATTTTGACAAGGAAGTGGTGACCATTGGTGGATACATTATTTCGAAGTGAAGTAAGAGCCGGAACCCATTCCAAAGCTTCTTATCCTCAGGAGCACGCTCAGATCATCATCGCCATCAAAAATCATCCTCGGTGAGGTAATTTTCAACAACCATAGTCGACCTTAGGTTCTTTTATTTGTGATGATTTTGCTTAATTTTAGAAATTTTCTTTAGCAAGGGTTAGTTAATGCTTAAATTGGTTATCTTAACTTGATTTGATTATCCTTAGGAATTAATTTAATTGATTGAAATCACATGTTTATGATTATTAATTCCTTTCTAATCATGTTAAATGCTATATGTCATTTAAAATAATACATTCATCTTTTCAAAATTAATTAAATCAAATGGTTTTCCTTTATGTCAAGCTTGCATGTGTTGATTTATATTAAAATATGTATGGCTATTATCACTATGAAATCCAAATGCATTTTCCAATGCTTAGAAATGAATGGTTACATATGCTATGAATGATAGTTATAAATACATAGGAGATGTATGTTACTATAGCTTAAATGTATGAAGTAAAGCTCCTTTCCTTTTATTCATTTTTTGATTTATATAAGTGAGAATGTTAATGGGTATATAGTTTAGACATCTCGGGAATACAAAGATTTAGTTAGCTCCAAGGAAGTCATTTGATTACCTCACTTCCTTAGTTTAACAATGGCATATACTCCATTTGCTTTCATTTTTTGTATTTCAATTCTAGAATTTGGATGAGGCTTTAATTCATATACATAAATGATTCAATCAAATTAAATATCATTTTTTGCCTGATTTTCATTCTCCAAATTATGAATACATGTGTATCTATCTAAGAAAAGTGGTATATAGTCTGGACATCCTGGGAATATGAGGCTTTTAGCTAGCTAAGGAGGTCATTTGACTACCTCACTTCCCTGGTTTAACAAAGGCACATACTTGCTATGTCTTTTATACATACATGTATTTAATTAGAGATTGGTAATCCTTCCTTTTAATAAAAACACATGCATTTGCAATTGTTCTAGTGATTGAATTAATTGATTATGTGATTTGGAGCTCTCTTTCTTATGTTCATGCATGTAAATTTACATATGGTTTGAATGTAATGGTATATAGTCTGATAGAATATGAGGCTTTAGCTAGCCCCAAGGAGGTCATTTGATTACCTCACTCCTAGTTAATGATGACATGTACATGTTTAATTTCATCCCTATGTATTTTTTGTATAAGAATTTAGATAGAGCCTTAAATTAATATGATAAAATAGTTCAATGAGGGGAAATATGAAGCTTCAAATGTACATACTCACATCCATCATTCAAGTGTGCTAAAACATATTGTATGTGTAGGTATACTTAAGACTTAATCATATGCATGTTACATGTGATAGAAATGAATGATTTAGCATGTGTCATGTGATAGTATTTGATTAGATTAATCTTGAGAAGCCTTTCACATTGAATAGAATTATTTAAAGAGAACCTAAACTTAGTACTAATCTAAAATGTGTAATAAGCTATTCACTAAAGAGAACTAAATAAAAATAACATGCTTTAGAAAGTGGTTTAAGGTAGGGATGAAAGAGGGTAACATCATTTCTTCTCTTTACAACACTTAGTTGCTTGGTGTAGGTCATATGGAACAAAAGAAAACATAATTTAAAACTTGCAAATCAATTAAAGCACTTGAAGTGAAACCACCCTTTAAGTTGAATCTTCTACACTTAGAAAATCTTAACTTAAATCCTAGTTAAGACATACCACACATGCCCTAATACACACACATTAGATTAAGTCACCACTTCTAGCCTTATGTTAGGACAGTGCATGGTGTGATGTATATATTATTTTGTGATGTGTTATTTTAGACTAGATGTTAGGGTGCATGTTTTATAGACTAGATGGTAGGCCGTGATTAGCCTAATCATGTTTTTTGCAAGAGATTATGTTTAAGGGGTTGCTTAAAAATAAATATCAATGCTCTCTTTACAGGTTGCTTATGCCTCTAAGCATAATCCAAGTTAAGGAAGGTGGGCTTTGTTACCCATGTTCAAGGTGCTAAGTCCAAATTATAAATATAATTACTTGGGTTGTATGTGTGTTTAGCTAACACCTATCTTGTAGGTGTAGTTAGATTTACTTTTCTCATTTTTAATGTAATTTTAAATTAAGAATTAGGATTAGTGCTATGAGGGTATAAGGATGAGCACTGGCTAGAAGGCTTTGTCCTAAGAGGCCATGTGATGCCTTTGAAGTGGAGCAAACCAAATCAAAGGAGGAAGATACATGAAGACATGAAGACTTGAAGACCCCCCATATCATTTATCATTTATATATTGCAAATTATTCTTTTATCTATCATGTTTTATAAGGAGCTCGACTACCCATTTTTCTTTTCATGTTGTACAGAAGCACCCTATCGCACTAGCCTATTATTCTTTTACGTTAGCTATAAAAATAGTTTAATGTTGAGTTTAAAGTACACAATTAGGATGGCTTTCTTTTCTTATTTTCCTTATATGTTTGATGTTTGAATGTGTGGCCTGGAATGTGATTAGGCTCTTAGAAAAAAATTAACCTTTCTACCCAACTACAACTCATAACTAAAGTTTTAAGCAATTCATAACCTCACATAAAGCCTAGGACATAAATCAAGATAATTAAAAGATTTAGCAACCCCTTAACTGAATGTTGAATGGCCAACAACATGCACATCATATTATTTTGCTCTTGAATAAAGAGGATTTCCATCCTTGCATGAAAGTGGAATTCTTGACTTGTGAGGGAATCCCTTGTGTTGGAAAACACCCCTATCTTACTGATTTAGCCAACAACCTTATTTCATCATGCATGTAGGCATCAAAAACCAAAAGCCTATGTCAAAATGAAGTGTCAAAATAAATAAAATTTGAAAAGATTTTGCACTAGACTAAGTCATATGCTCATACCACTCATGCTCTAGTCTCTTAGGGAGTGGGTTTAAGAACTTTAGTTTCTTTCCAATTAAATAATAGCTTAACTAATCTTACAAATCATATGACCATACTTCATGGATTTAAAGCACAAGAGGTGTTAGCTGGCTACCACTCCAGGCAATTTTAAGTCCAGCAATCGGGCAATTTATCCTCTCTTATGGAGTTAAACCATATGTCCATTTTCATTTAGATTTAGGCCACGCTTTGGCTTATGCTAAAGCTACATAGATTTAACATCTAAGATGGTTGTTTCTTTAGAGCTACAAGCATAAATCCTCACCTCTTAGGAATCTCCACAATCTTGTGTTGTTGGATTACAAGTCCTAGCTTTCTAATGAAATGTCAACTTTAACACTATTGATCTTCTCTTTAATTTCAAAATTATAAAGCCAAATTATAGGATAGGTTCAAATGCTCACTAGTTTCCTAGTATAAAGAGCATTCCTACTCATTTCCTTTGGCTTCGATAATAAGTCTTCTCTTGGGTTTTCCCACTTGATTTTCCAATACAACTAATCCTTTGATAGTCTAGCCTTGAAATCATTGAAGACTTTAATTGATACTTTAATCGAGAGTATTCATAAGGATTCACATCCCTTAGGATGTAATTAACAATGGAGGCTAGCCTCCATAGGAACTTAATGAACCCGCTTAATATAAAGTACTTTACTTTTCCATGTAAAGTAAAAAGATCTTTGGTACATTCAAAGACCCATCATGCCTTTGGAGTCCTTATTAGGTGATTATGTCCATTATAGGGTGATGATTTCTATCTTTTGAGATACTTCATCTTTGCTTAATGTCATACCTAATCATTTCAATAAGTACCCCATAAGATCTGTGTGGTGTCACACATCTAAAAAAATACCATAGATTTTTCTAGCGACTCCATTGGGGAGGGTTCCTCTTTCCATCTCTAGTAGCAATTATTGTATCCAAACATCTATAGTGGACTTGTATTTTATATGATTCCAAGACTATCTTTCTTTCTATTGGAACATAGCCTATTTCATCTTTAGGTTGAGCTATCTTACATCCTTTAGCTTTTAAGACCTCACTCCATGTTGGTCTTAAAACCCCTATTGGGTCCCCCAATAGGTAAATAAAAATTTTAATTAATTAAAGGACATGACTAAAAATTTAGAACCTCTTTACCATTCTCTTGGTGAGGCAAGGTTCATTTCATACTTAAGAAAATAAACTCTTTGCAAAAAAATATATAATTTCAAATAGCACTTCTCAAATTAAAATTCACATGACAAAATATCTACATTTAAAGATAACCAAACCTCTTGCAACAATATCCATGATTACATGGAGGTTCTTTTAAAAATTTAAAATCAAATAATTTTAAAATCCTTTTGAAAAGCACATATTTCAAAATAGTAATCTCCATTCAACACACCTAAGCTTGTTGAATGAAGATTTTATTTTCAAACAAGATCATGACATAAAATTGTTTCATTTAGCACATCCTACATGTGCTAAGTTGGAATTTCTTTTCAAAAGAAACATCACACACAAATATCCCATCTTTGAAAATCAAAAGAAAAATATAATTGATTTCCATTTAACATACCTAAATTTGTTAACTGAAGTCCCCTTTTCCAAAATCACTAAAAATTAAAACACATTTGAATTCCATTTGACATACCCAAATTTGTCAAATGAGAATTCCCTTTTCAAAATCAAAATCAAATTGGACTCTATAACATACCCACATTTGCTAAGTAGAGTTCCCTTTTAAAATCACAAATAAATCAAACACACTTGAACACCATTTGACCCAAATTTGTCAAATGGCAGTCCCACCTTTTTAAAATTGAAAATAATTTGAACTTTATTTAACATATTGAACTTTATTTAACATACCACATTTGTTAAGTAGAAGTTCTCTTTTTCAAAACAAAATGAAACAAACTCATCAAACACACTTGAGCCCTACTTAATATACCGAGTTTGTTAAGTAAGGGTCTCATTTTTCAAAATCAAATCAAAATACATCAAACACATTGGGCATCACTTAGAATACCAAAATTTTCTAAGGATCCCATTTTCAAATCAAATTCAACAAATCAAACACATGACACACATCATCAAAACAACAAAAATGCATTCAAAATTATTTTCAAACATGCACTTGAATCTCATTTAGCATACATAAATTTGCTAAGTGAAGATTCCAAAATCAAATCCAAAATAAATTCAATTGACCCTCCATTTAGCATACCCAAATTTGTTAAATGAGGGTCCAAAACATAAAATCAAATTCAATTGTGAGCTAATGGAAGCATCAATTAAGCCTCTCCAAAACATTTGAACCCCATTTAACATACCTAAATTTGTTGAATGTGGGTTCTAAATTTAAATCAAATTCAAAGTCACTCCTCCTGTGGTGAAAATTTTCTAATATGGGAGTCACCTTTCAAATCTATTGGGAGAAATGAAAGAGGCAAGCATATAGAAATTCATCTTTTTAAGATGCCACGCAGATCCACAGATGTACTTATTCAGGTGATCGAGTACGTCATCAAGGAAATAGTGTACTTGAAAGATAGAAGTCACTACCCTTTAATGGACCTAATCACCTCAATAAGGACTCCTAAGGATGATGGGTCTGCTAGAGATTCTTCCCTACTTAAAAAAAAGTAGGGTTTATTTTAAATAGGTTCATTAAGTTCCCTATAAAGGCAAGCCCATAGTTAATTACATCCTAAGAAATGGGATTCCTTAGAAAACTCGATTAAGGTAAATGATTGTGTCTTCAAAGATTTCAATAGGAAAGGACTATCAATCGATTGGTTCATTTTGAAGATCAAATGGACCGATCAAAGGGGGGGGTTATTATCAAGCCAAAATGGAAGATAAGTAGGAGATGCTCACAATGTTATGAAACCTAAGCATCTCAAATTATCCTATGGTTGGGCTTTACATTTTGAAATTGATTTAGTTAGTTTGAGTTAATATTTTCATTAGAAATTTAGGAGTTATGATTCCTTATCACAAGATTAAAGAAATGCCTAAGAGGTGAGGAATTAAGCTTATGGCCCACAAAAGAGAGAAGCAACCTCAGAACCTAAATCTAGGGATATTTGGTGAGAGGCAAAGCACAACCTAAATCTAAGGAGAAAATGGGTATTTGGTTTGTCTCCACAGAGAGGACAAACCACCAGCCTTGACTTACAACCGCCTAGGGGTGGCTGCCAACTAACTCCTCCTATGATTTTAAATATATGTAGGCAAGTCTTTATGCTTATGCAAGATAGCTAGCTGTTATTTATTTAGAAAGAGACTAAGTCCTTAAACTCACTCCTAAGAGACTAGATCATGTAAAGGGCATGCTTCAAATGACCTAAATCTAATGCAATTCAAATTTCATTTATTTTTTATTTTGACATAATTATCTTGACAGTGCTAATAGGATTCATATGAGTAATGCATGAGAAAGAAGGTTATTGGTCAAAATCAGAGAAGGGAGGAGGTGAGTTTCCACCATGGCTCTCAAAGGTCAAGCCAAGTTTTTCTGGAAAAGGTGGAAGCCCTCCAATCAAGAGTGAAATAAGATGCATTTGTGCATGATATTAGAAAAGAAATGCTCATCCTAAGGGTTGCTAATTCTTTTATCTTGATTTTAAACCTAAGCTTTAGATGAGGTTATGAGTTATTATTTTAATTTGAGTTATTGTTGGTAAAAGATTTATTTTTCCTAAAGAGCCTAATCCACATCTAGGCCATACATAAAGCAAGGAAGAAACTAGGAAAAGCATGCCACTTAATGCAAAAGCTAAATAAATCATCATCCAATTTATAAAGCTAATCACAAAAGAATAAAAGGCCATTGTGGTCGGGCACCACCGCACAAACCCAAAAATATCAAATGTGGGTAGCCAAGCTCTACCCTTATACAACTCAGATTATCAAATGAATTAAATTACTATTAAGCAAGGAATTCATTGTTATGGGGGGTCTTCAAGCTTTATTTCTTATTTCTTTTTTGGTTTGTTATTTTGGATGGTTGGAAGGTAGATGCTCCAAGACTTCACATGGTGCATAAGATAGGATCTTATGACCAATGCTCATCCTAATCCCCATAATAATCATTCCACAACCCTAATTGCACAAATTTACATGAAAAGGAAAAGTGGAAATCTAACTAACACCTACAAAATAAAGGTTAGCTAAAATAAACCACACAAATCCCAAGCATGTATATTGGACTTATCACCCCACACATGGGTGACTAGCCTATGGATTATGCTTTTGGGTATAAAGCACCGCAAGCAAAAGCATTTATATTTTTATTTATGATAGCCATAAGCACAAACCCGCAGAAAAAAAAGAATAGTTAGACCAAGAACATCCTACCATTCATTCTACGAGCATACATCCTAACATCTAGTCTAAAATATATATCACAAAAAAAAAAATATCAAACCATGCACTGACCTAACCTAAAGTTGGAAGTAGTGACATAGCCTAATATGTGTGCTTTGAAGACTTGTGTGGTATGCTTAGCTATGGCTTTAGGTTCAAATTTTCTAAGTGTGAAGAACATGTTCAACTTAGAGAAGGGATTCATTTGAGTTGTTTAATTATTTTGGATTGATTTTATTTCATGTTTTTTATTTAGTTTAAGTGGATTAGAATTAATTACTAAGTTATGAAGAGAGGGAAAGAGAAGAGAACTTCTTTCCTTCCTAACCTAAGTAATTTCTAAAGTAGATTCACATTTTAGTTTTGTTTAGGTGAATGTTTTGATTAAATCTTAATTAATCCTAAGTTTAGAAGAACTCTAAACAAATCTATTCAAAAGAAAGGCATTTTAAGATTAAATAAAATGAATCAAAATTCACATAACACACATTACTTCATTTCTTTCCCAACATATATATAATATGCATATGGATGGATCCTAAGCATATCTATACATACAAATGAGAGTATTTAACACACTTTATGATGCATGCTAAGTAATTCATTTAAGGAAATTTAGAAGTTGAATATGCATGATTTTTCTTAAGTAGAAAGAGTGTTCCTTATCTAAATTTTCACATACACTCATGAAAGTAAGAAAGGCATAAGTGAATGCCATTGTTAACCAGAGGTGTAAGGTACAAGACCTACTTAGGGCTACTTAAAGTCTCACAACCTCAGGGTTGTCTAGACTAATATACCACTTTCCTTAAATACAAACATATGTATAAAAGAAATGAAATAGAAAAGGAGAAAAAAAATTTGTTTAATGGATTCATTTTATTTATGCAATTTATGTATGCAAGTATAGGTAACCCTTCTTAAGTGATAGCATAGGGATGAATAAGGTATGGAATTAAGTAAGTGTTGGGTTCTTTTCAAATGAACCCTACTTCTTACCAACTCTATTCAAAACTATACCAACATAAGAAAGAAAGGAAACATATGATAAGCATGCCTTTATAATCTATCACATGCAAACTCATAATTAAAAAATAAGTAGTATACTTTCATATTTGGTATTTGGTTTATGTATTTTGAAAATAATTTTTATTTAGCAGTGATAATATCCATTCATATTTCTACTTTTGCCAACACATACAAACTTGACATAAAGTAAACAATTTCATTTTTAAATTTGAATTTGAGTAATATGAATGCATGAAACCACATGACATACAAATTTAACATGTTGGGGAAAGATGAAAAGCAATGAAAGCATGTAAACAAGTTCATTTCACTTAAATCCTAAAGACATTCTTATAGAATAAGAAAATTTAAAATAAATCAAAGTGAACTCAAAGTGATTTTGTTTATTTTGAAGTTTGATTTAATTTTGAAAAGGTGAGATGAGTTTGTTGTTCCTAACCCATTCCACATGTGTTTGATATTTTTTTTTAATTTTAGATAATTAGATCCATTTTATGCATTGATTAGGTTAAGGTATTAAGTAACTTAATTAACCCTTACCTACACCACCTTAGAACAATTAACCGAATAATTATGAGCCAATGAGATGACATAAAACTCACAAGGAATTTAAATTTGCAATGCACCTAATAAGAGAGAGGCCTAATGCAATTTGGCTTACAATTAAAAGTTAATTAAGCTAACGGGTTTAGCTTAAGTAATTTAAAACACCCTTTCACACATGTGAATTGGGTTTTGATTTCCTTAATTGAACTTAGGCTCATAAACACCTAAGCATCTGCCCAAAGTAGATTAATTCAGTTATGGAAGTTTTTTTAGAATTTTTAGAAATTAATTAAGGGATAATTAATGAATTAACCCTTAATTAAGAGGAGATTAAGAAAAAAGTTTAGGAATAGCTTAGGGAAATGCCACAAAAATATTCCATAAACCTCCTACTTATTGGATCTGACCTTAATCAACCCTAATCATGGGTTAAAATCACTAATTACACCTTAATTATCCTTAATTACATAAGGAGGGTAATTAGGAAATTCATCTTTGATTCTTCTAATCAAGCATTCAATAAATCCCAAGAAAATTAGGGGAGGTAGAAGTCATCCCCTAAAACATACCTAAGAAATTTAAGATTAATGATAGGCTTAATTAGAAAGTAATTAGCAAAATAAACTTTCTAATAAAACCCAAATTCATTGAAAAGAATAACTCAAAACCAATTGAAATTAATTTTAAAATATTCTAGGTTTAATTATCTATCCATAAAATTTTAATTCATATTTTCAAATTTTCTAGAGGAGTTATGAATTTTAGAAGATCCTTAAGTTAATTAGAAATTAATTATGCATTTAACTAATCCGGTTCTGCGTGTGGTGGCGGTACGCTTTACATGCTGCCGTGGGGGGGTTACTTAAGTAGTCAAATCCATGGCGGTGGTGGCATGTTTGATCTCAAAGATCAAAGACGATGTGGATCTCCATGGTTTTAAAATGAATAATATATCTCAACGCAAAATTATCGTCCATCTAAAATGCGATGGATGGTGAGATATCCCAAGTTCTTCCCCAATCGTGAGACCTCCATGATCAAGGGAAGATCCAAGCTCGATCTAGAATGGATTCAAGTCAAAGACAACCCACACCATCTAAAGCTAACGAGTGGAAAATCCAATGGTCAAAAATCGATGGGGTGAAAATTTCTTTCACAAAGCTCCACACCACATTGAGTTTAATGGTCCAAAAATCCCATACCTCACCGATGCTCGATTCCCTTGGAGAAGCTTCGTCTGGTTGAGATGAAGCCTTTCTGAAGTTTTGAGCACTTGATGTTGAGTGGATCTTCCTATGGGTCACCTCCTCCTTAGCTGCTTTTGATCCAATTCAATCCTTCCTTGTGTGAACTCCAAAGGAAGGCACTCACTTAGCTGATGAAGTATGCAAGAGCAATTGGTTGGAGATTGAGTGAAGAAGAAGTTAGCTCTTCAATGGACTTCCCTATTTTCAAAGAAAATTGAGAAATGGCTTTTCAAATCCTCTCTAAGAAGCTTGGAATACTCTGATGCTTGCAGTTCCTTTCAATCGACAAAGAGAAGTGAGAATTGAATTGAATTAGGGGGAGTATATCCCCCCTTGAAGGATCGGCTGGCTGACAATGCTCTTGCATTTTGATCCAATTGATCATATGCAGTGGGTTGTTTGATCAGTTAAGGGTGTGCACATGGTCAGTTTGAGCCAAGGAGTGGATTGCCAACCTCTCATGTGCTTGAATTTGAGTTTGAGTGGGAGTTTGAATTTTGCATTTTGACCCATAGGGTCGTTTGGTCTAGGGACCAATTGGGCTGACCCAAACCCATTGGGTTGGTTGCACCACTCTCCCTTAGGTCCCCTTGAGCTTTTAGGAAAGCCTCAAGTGGATGTGAAGAGGGTATGACCAAATTACATGGGTTAAAAAAATTTGCTCATGGCCTAGGGTAGAATGGTCATTCTATTTTTCACTTTGGGTATGTTGGGTATGTGGAGAAACTAGGTTTGGCCAAGTTTCATGAGATTTGGAATTCATTTGAAAGGGTTTGGCTCATGTTGACCCATTTAGGTCAAAATGGGTCAACTTGGGTCAAGTTGACCAATAGGTCAAATTGGGTCAAACCAAGGGTTGGGACAAGTTCATATGACCATTTGAAATGTTTTGGTGACTTTGGTTTGATTCAGTTTGGTATAGTTTTGAATTTGGCTCATATGACTTCATAAATGGGTTAAGTTGACCTATTTGACCCATTTGACCTATTTGAGGTAGGTCAAGGGTAGGTTTAGGTTTGATTAGTCATATGGAGTGGATTGGTATCTTTGTTTCCAATCAATTTTGGTTATGTTCGTTTTGGCAAACATGACCCCTTTAGGTCATGTTCTAAGGTCAATTGCAAGTCTAGTTGGCCAATTGAGGCTTTGGTCAAGTTCCACAAGTGATTTGGAATGGACTTGACCCATTGGTTTGGATCAATTTGGCTTAGATCAAGTTTTGACACATTTTGACCCTTTAGGTCAAAATGGGTCAACTTGGGTCAAGTGGCCAATTGGGCTAGGTTAGGCTCAAATGTTGCCTTGGTCAAGTTCAAACATAAGTCATGAGTGAACTTAGATCAATGGTTTTAATCAATTTGGCCTATGGTGGAATTTGGCTATGTTAGGTTTCATTTTAGGTTAAGTGTCAACTTGGTCAACCCTTAGGTTTGACTTGGTTTGACTCAATTTGATTGATTGATCATCCCATGATGATTGTTGATCATGATGAGAGGGATATATGAGTTTGGTTCAATCCAATTTGGTTAGGATCAAAATTTGGCTCATAAGGGTACTTTAAGTCACTTTGGGTCAAGTGAGCCTAAGTGGGTCAAATGGCTTGGCCGAAGCTTGATTTGAAGTTGGTTGATCTTGTATATGGACTCATGATTGAAATATAAATCCATTTACAAGTGGTTTAAAGTCAAATGGGTTTTGATCCATTTGACAATTTCATATTCAAAGGAAGAATATGAAGGGTTTTGGGTTTGATTTTTGACTTGGGTTTTGATTGAGTGATTGAAGTTTGGATTTATATATGAGCTCATGATTGTAGGGTTGATTGAATCATTAGAGAAAATCAAGAGTTTGGCTTGATTTGAAGTTGATTTGGCTAAGTTCAAGATTTTGACTTGAAAGGCTTAGATTGGATTTTGAGTTGATTTGAGTTTGATTTTTGGAATAGGTTTTGATTGTTTGAATTTATATTTCATTTATATATGTGAATATAAATGAGAATATAAATGGATCATGAGAAAATTTCAAGGATTTGAAGTGGTTTAATCATGATTTGGCCTAAGTCCATTAAGAAGGATTTAAAGGACATAGGAAAATTTTTGAATTTGGTTTGATTGATTTATATTTATATTTCATTTATATATGTGAATATAAATGAGAATATAAAAGAATTATGAGAAAATCCCATGACTTTGATATGGCTTGATCAAGATTTAGGCTAAGTTCATTAATGGAAAATTAATGACTTAAGGAGATTTTAAATTGGGAATTTAATTTTTGCCTTTGATTTGATTGATTTATATTTATATTTCATTTATATATGTGAATATAAATGAGAATATAAATGAGTTTTGAAAATCCATGAGTTTGAATTGATTTGAACAAGTTTAGCTAAGTCCATTAATGGAAAATTAAGGGACTTAAGAAAATTTCATGAATTGATAATTGAGTTTAGTTTGATTTGATTTTTTTTTTTTTATTTTATTTATATTT
This sequence comes from Cymbidium sinense, assembly GCA_021442155.1. Taxonomy (NCBI): domain Eukaryota; kingdom Viridiplantae; phylum Streptophyta; class Magnoliopsida; order Asparagales; family Orchidaceae; genus Cymbidium; species Cymbidium sinense. The sequence goes on from CM038215.1 coordinate 12,761,488, forward strand.
ATTTATATATGTGAATATAAATGAGAATATAAATGGATTATGAAAAAATCTCAAAGATTTGATTTGATTTAGATCATGATTTTGTTAAGTCCTTAAGGGAATATTAAGGACTTAGAAAATTTGGACTTAGAAATTTTAATGAATTTTGATCATGCAATCATGAATTTCAATCATATGGAGTTGATTTGAATTTGGAGAAAATCAATTAAGATTGATTTGAGTTTTAATTGAAAGAAGGAAAGTGAATGGTTTAAGCTAAGGGTAGGAAATTTTCCTAACACCAAGGCATGACCTATTCCTATGGCTAACTCTTCTAAGTCTCTAGGGATAGGTTTGAGTATCCACCTAATCACTAAATGTGTCTTAAGATGAAGGAACTCTTAAAGTTTAAGAGAAATTTCTTGTCTAAGATGGAGGGGTTGAGAGCTCATTCTAAAAATGAGGTCAACAAAGGGTGCCCAATGTGTGGTGTGACCGACAGGAACACCGACATTTATGTGACCAAAATGATCAAAAACACGAAAGATCACAAGCACTAATAAAAGCAATCTATCCTTAACCCAAGGAAAAGAAACAATTTAGAGCTTAGTGTAATGTGGCTCTACTTATGCCCAAGACATAAGAGAGAGGGAAAAGATCCACTGAGGGATAGACTGTGAACCTTCCACTAGAGAAGCAGTTTCAAGTCATCCACAAGGGAATGAAAGGTTTGATTTAATTCTCTCTGAGGAGTGAAAGATTTAAATTATTCTATTTGGGAAGTGGGTTGAATTTATTTTAAATTTGTTAGGTTTTGAATTTTTAGATGAACCTTATTGGTTTGTGATGGATCACACTGAGTAGGAACCATGGAGATCAAGACGTAACTCAGATTTACCAATCCAAAGAGGTAGTCTAGGACTAGCCAACCAAAGGGATGCCTTTCTATATACAATAGTTGTACTAAGAAGAAAGCGTAGTAGACTTACATCCTCCAAAGTAGAGACCGTTTGGGTAATCTATTGGTAAGGCAAGATTGAACCCAACCTATGACTATTAAGTGAATGCCAGGGACTTAGTCAAAGATAGTCAAGATTGATTTCATTTTTTTTATTTTTTATCATTCTAATTATGATGGATCTCATAGGTTTGCAATGAATTGTACTGAGTATGGGCTATGGAAGCTTAGACCTAACTCATGTTTACCAATTCGAAGGGATTAGTCTACCAACCATGAGGTAAGACTATCCAACAAAGGGGAAATGTCTTTCAATATATAATGGCTAGGTTATAAAGAAAGCATGGGGACACATCTTCTAAACCACTAGGGTGATTGGTTGCAACAAATCAACGACCTGGGGTGACTATTGAGTGAATGCCATTGGGGACTTAAATCAGCTCAAGGATAGTCAAAGATTAATTTCATTTTTAGTTTGTTTGGATGGATTCTGTTGGTTTGCGATGAATCAAATTGAGAAGAAGCTTATAGAAGCCTAGACCTATCTGATTCACAAACAAAGGGAGTACTTTCGGGATGGGAGAACTATCCAACCAAAGGAGTGCCTTTCGGTTTGTAATGATCAATTGGGGAAGAAAGCTCAGGACTCACATCTTCCACTAGAAAAGACCAGGGTGATCATTGCTTTGGAAACAAATCAAACCAACCTAGGGTCGCTCATTTATGATAATCATGCTAGAAAGAATGCATGTCTTACATCTTTCAAAGTGGAATGACTAGGGTAACGCTTGTGAAAAATAGATTGAACCGACCTAATGGTAATTATGGAGTGAGTACCAACAGAATTTATCTCAACTCAATTCCTATAGGGAGTTCATGACACTTCCTTAAAGATAGATACCTACTTGGGAAAAGGGGCCCTTTGGGGCTTGAATTATAAAATCCATAAAATTAATTTTGTTTATTTTGTTATTTGTTTGTTTATTTTATCATGGACCGTTAGTTTGTGAGGGATCATGAGAAGAGCTTATATCGCCTAGACCCATCTTAGATTTATCAAGGGAGAATCTATGCATCCGAATAGATTCTCCAACCACGTGGGTGGTTACTTGGAAAGGGAACTATCCAATCCAAGTAACCCGTAGTGTCTAAATGGAGTCACAAAGGACTTGATCCAAATAGAGTGCCCAGGGGATGGGGTAAGGGCTTAATCCAATACCGAAAAATGACATGGCTAGTCATATATCAATAGGTATTCAGTTCAACTCAAGGAGAAAGGGGACTCATATCTACCAAGAGTGGTATATTCACTGGTGAGTCACCGATAGTTAACATCAACCAACCTAAGGTGCCCATGATTTGCACCAATCACCTAGAAGAAAGGGGACTCACATCCTCATAGTGGAAGTGATTGGGATAGTCTCTTCAACTTGACGTTATCACCTAAGACTACTACTGAGTGAATGCCACTAGGGGACTTAGATCAACTCAAAAGTAGTCAAGAGGAAAGGAGCCTCTAGGGGACTTATCCTAAACCTCAAACATACTCGACCTAGTTAGAGCATGATGGCTAGTTCAAAAAGAAAGCACAGGGACTCACATCTTCTTAAGCAAAGTCAACATGAGGTAGCTTACTGGTTAGGCAGTGAAACCTACCATACTAAAAAGTTGCTCTTTGGTTTGCAATGACCAAATTAGGAAGAAAGTGCGGGCACTCACATCCTCCAATAAATGACCACTAGGGTGACATACTAGCGAGGTAGCATGTAGACCTGACCTATAGTAGCTAATGAGTGAGTGCCTTGCTCTCACATCAAAGTAGCTTGAGATATAAGATTTGTGTTTATTATTGTGCATGTGTTAAAAGGAATAGGATGCCTCTGGGAGACTCTTACACCTACCTTAAACACACTAGGGATTTGATGAAGTGGCACCATAGATGGAAAACAAGATTCCCACTAAGAAAGGATTTCGCTTAGGTTTTCTCACACCTATCTTAGTTATGCTAATTGAAATAGGATGCCTCTCAGGTTCTCTTACACCTATTCTAAAAGCATTGGGATATTGTGGTTATGTTGTGAAAGAAGGATAGGATGCCACTAGGGGACTCTTACACCTACCCTAAACATGTCATGGCAGATTCGCAAGATAAGCAAACAATGCTTCAAAAAGAAGAGAAGATTTGATGAATGGAAATCAAATTTTGTTCTTTTTATTAATGATTTTTTTTCAAACATGATTTGTTTCATGGGTAATATTTCTTTAGATAGAGCCCATTAATTGGAAGCATTGGGTGTTCCCCTTTATAATCAATAAGCTGATAAGATCCTCCTTGGTAGGCCTTCTATGACATAGGGGCCTTCCCAAGTGGGTTCAAACTTGCCTCCCATCTTTGATGGGCAACAATTGGTCTCCTTAGGACTAACACAAGTTCTCCTACTCAGAAAGACCTAGGGTGGACCAGCTTGTTGTGAGCTTTAATCATTTTGGCCTTGTACAACTCGAGGTTTTGGCATGCCCGTAGGTGACTTTTCTCCAAACCTTAGAGCTCTTCTAATCACAAGTTTGCATTCTGCACTATAGTGATCTTGTTACCCAGTGCTATCTTTAGTGATGGGAGTTGAACTTCTAAAGGAAGAACGGCTTGAGAACCATACACTAAAGAATATGGGTAGACTAAGTTGGAGTTCGATATATGGTGTGCTAGGCCTACAAAGCTTCAACCAACTAATCATTCAATTGTCATTTGTTATCATCAAGAGTCTTCTTCAGTATCTAGATGAGAGTTTTGTTGAATGCTTCGCTAAGCCATTTGCTCTAGGGTAATAGATGGTGGAGTATCTCAATCTATACCGTCTTCTAGTGAAGCTATTGATCTTGTGCTTTTGAATGTACCATTATCAAATATAATTCATCGAGGCACCCTAACCTATATACAATATGGTTCAAAAATTAGAGCATGATGAGTGACCTCTCGAGTGGGATGGCTTCCCCACTTGGAAAAGTAGTGGCGCCTAAGATGAATCGATGCCCCTTGGAAGAAGGAGGATCGATCGACCTATAATGTCGGTACCCAACACTCAAATGGCCATGAAGCCAATGTAGGATGTAGAATGTTGGGTGGTTGGTGGAGGACCACACAGTGTACCTGACACTGATGGCATCTCCTAGCTACATCCATGCAATCTATGATCATCGAAGGCCAGTAGTATCCTAGTCTTTTGATCTTCATCTTCATCTTCAAACTAGATTGATGAGCTTCGCATAGACCTGAGTGTACCTCGATTATAATTCCATGGGCTTTGTGTTTTTCTAAACATTGTAACCACATTTGGTCAAAGGACCGGCAGTAAAGGGTGCCATTAACAAGAGCATACGAAAGAGCTCTTTATTTCACTTGATGGGCTTATGATTTCTCTTGTGGTAGTTTTTCCAGTGTTCAAATAATCTATGAATGATTGCTCCAATCTAGCTTGTCCATTTTGGCAATCAAAAACCTTCCCTTCAAGAGAAAGTCTCTCGATGAGTTTAAAATCAATAAGGGATAGGACTTGTCTATTTTGGACCCTTATTGAAATGGACTCATTTTCAAGACATGCCAACTCTTTGGCAAGTTTGGCCAAGGCATTTATTATTGTTCTCTACTCGGGGAACCTTGTAGATGGTGACTTCGGTAATCTGAGCTAATAGCTTCATGGCATACTCGTAGTAATGATGAAGCTTGGGTTTGAAAACCTAGTTGGACCCAGCAATCTGGTTAATGACCAACTGAGAATCCCCAAAGATGTTGATGCTCTTGACACTGATAGTGATGGCTAACTCCAGACTGATAATCAAAGCCTCATGCTCAACTTCATTATTGGTGTAGGGGTTGGAAAGATAGTATGAGAATCTCATCATAGTTTAGAGTTAGAAGAACTATTCCTACCCTACCTTTCCTGGGAGAATAGATCGTGGTGCTTCACCTTCAAGAAAAGAAGCAGCACCATCAAAATACATCCCATCGGGTTGCCTCTAAGTTCATGATTTGTTCATGGGAGATCTCACTGCAAGAATCAGAAGTGGGTATGTCTAAGAAATCCACTAGTTGTCCTTTTTTTACAGGGTACAAATGTGATATCAAACATGAGAATCATGGACCATCCAGCCAAACATCTAGATAATGTTGGCCTGTCATGAGTATAGTGGATTTGTTCGAGATCAAGTTCACCTTATGAGAAAGCATATAGTGTCATAGCTTCGATGCAAAAGATCAAAGCTAGGCAATGTTTCAATAGGTGGATAGTTTTGCAAGAATTAGATGATTGAGATAATAGCTCTCCTTCCCATCATTGGCTAAAGAGAGTCGTCCAACCAAAGAGTGTAAAGGATGTTTGCCCAGATACCTAGAAGCGGCTTCACTAAGTACTCTTTGATGTCTTCAAAGGCATGCTGGCACTTATCATCCCACTTGAACTTGGCATCCTTTTGACAAGTGCTGAGAATGTTTTGCATCTCACCGATTTTAGAGATAGCAACCATCCTTGAAAGGATCGAGTTAAACTCTTAGGAGGTGGCATTTCTAAGATAGCTTTAATCTTTTAGGATCTATTTCTATTCCAATGTCAAACAACAAACCAAGGAATTTCAAGCACTAATGCACACTTCGTGGGATTCATCTTGAGGTTATATTATCTTAACCATTTGAAAACTACTCTCAAGTCAAAGAGGTGGTCTTTTTCTAAGCTTTTGACTACTAAATCATCAACATACTCAAGATGATGGATGAGTTCATTGAAGATCTGAGTCATGGCCATTGGTATGTAGCACCAAACATTTTAAGAAAGGCATGACCCTATAACAAAAAGATTGAGAAAGCAATGTTTCTTTCATCTTCACGAGACATCTTAATTTGGTTATAGCTAGATGATCCATCCATAAAAGAAAATATTGTATGAGATGAGGTGATGTCCACCATTAATTCTGGTATAGGAAGAGGAAACTCATCCTTAGGACATTCCTAGTTTTGACACAAATGCGAATTTGGCCATCCTTCTTTTTAACTGGGATGACATTGGCTAACTAGGTAGGATATTTTTCTTCCCTGATGAAACCAGCATCAATTAGTTTCTTGACTGTATAAATGACCTGTTGTTCAATTTCTAATTGCATGCATCTAGGAGCTTGCTTATTAGGGGTAACATTAGGATCTATTGCTAGCTTGTGGACTACTACGTCAAGAGATAATCTGGGTATTTCTTCATAACTCCATGTGAAGCAGTCTTTAAACTCAATTAATAGTCTAACTAAGTCATTGGTTTCTTCTTCATTCAATAATGAACTGATGTATGTCAGGCGAGGATTTTCTTCTATCCTGTGGTTGATTTATTTAAGCTTGTCGATTATTGAATGAATCTCCTCTTCAAATTCTGGTGATGCCTCTTTTACTTGGAGATCATCTGGATCATCTGAAGTATCTAAACATGCATTCTCATAAGAGTTGGGGATGTGTGAGAAGAACCTATCAAACTCCAAATGGTTGGTAACAACTAGGCAATAATCTTCATCATCGACCAGACCCATTGTATCGAATCCTAGTCCTGCTCTTGATTGTGCTTCCCTGCCTGTATTGTTCCATAGATTTTTGAAGTATTCTAAACTATGTTTGGACCATGTGTGAGGAACTAAACCTTTATGTATAAGATTTTGAGCATAAGGTGAGTAAAATTCAAAAGGTAATTCCATTAACTCTTTAAAAGTATCTTCCTCAAGCTCTACATCAACTTGAGGATTGAGGAGGATGATCCCAAAAAGAACTTCTTCTACTTCATGTCACTGGAAGACTTAGAGACTTCCTTGACTACTAAACTTCAACTTTTTGAGATGTAAGTTAGGTAAGAGCTAAGGTTCCCAACTACTACCTAATAGTTTCATATATACTAAATTCAAATACTTTACTTTGCTTAGAGGCCTAGTCTTCATCTCTGGCTGGATCAAAAGTCACCTCCAATGGAACCCGCTGAGAGGGTTGGCTGGTATACTAATCACATTAGACTCATCCTCTGGATTCCAAGTCTATGTGAATAGTAGGGTACTCTATGATGGAACACAACCTTTGACTAAAGGCCAACTAGGGGTCTCCAACTACCTCTATTTCTACTCTCTGCCTCTACTTGGTGGAGGTTGAGCCATCTACCCACATGTCCATATGAAGGAATGAACGTGGGTGGAATGTGATATCTGATCTATTTCTTCTTCAATTCCCCTTTCTTGTTCACTTAGACTTTTATTTTTTTTTTTCATTTTATTTTATCTTTTTATTTTGTTTCATTTTCTTTTTTTTGGTTGCATTTGAATTTTGTCCAAGTTCAAGAAAGGGTGTTTTGAGGAAGATAGTAGGTCACATCCTCATAAATCTCAACCTCTCTAAAATGGCTTTTCATCCCCATTGATATGATATTAATTCCATCTTTCTAAACTTGATGCGATGAAGGAAGATGGAATGATCTTATTTTGATGTATCCAAGGCCTACTAAGCAAAGCAATGAATGAAGTATTTGAATCAATGATGTAGAACTTGGCTTCAGTCTTCCAGTCACATATCTCTAAAGGTAACACTATAGAACCTAAAGCCCGCTCACCTTGATCATTGAATCCTCTCAACATCATCCTATCTCCTCAGAGTGTGGAGATATTGATCTTCAAATAGGCAAGGGTCTTTAGACTCATAATGTTCACCAATGCACCTGAATCCATGAGAATCCTGGCGAGTCTAAACCTCTCCATGTCAATTATGATGTAATAGGGAAGGTTGTGCTCCAAGTCCCCTAGAAGAAGGTCTTCATCTGTGAAGGTGATCCCTTGGGCTTATTTTGTATAATGTGCTTCCTCACCTATAGCGTCAGCTGAGCTAAGTATATTTCAGGATCAAGGAGGGCCTTGATTAGTGATTCCCTCATCTTTTTGGATAAGACAAGGGCATCATATATGCTTAGCTTAGATGGCAACTTTCTTAGATGAGAAAGGATGTTGTAGTCCACCTTTGGCTGGTCTTCCACAAGCATATCCAAGGGTGGAGCATCCTATGGAAGGGCTTCTCAATCTTCGGTGCCAATGACTTGTTTCCTCTATCTTGAGGTGTTGCCTAGGAGGTAGAACCCACTATGGAGGTTGACTTGATGATCTCTTGAGGCAAGGTGGTGGAAGGTTCCACACTTGCTCACCTACATCTTCTTCTATGGGACCCTGTGAATCAGATGATTCCAAGTCTATCTGAAGAGGTGAATCCATAGTATTGAGTTGGAAAGTCCAACTAATTAAAGAGGAAGATCAAAATTATATATTTAGACTTAAAGAGTTATCGTTAGGAATATAAAAGACAACCCATCAAAAGTGACAAAGATGTAATTCAAACTAGCTTTATTCTTCAATTTCTTAGAATTATTTGGAGGTACAAAGTAGAAGTCAAGTAAAGTGAGTGGAGTAAGGGATTTGATGCCCTTATCTGCTGATACAAGAGTTCTAGTAGTAGAAGAAACAGAAAAGCTAGCTGAAATGGAATAAGTCATCAGTGTGGAAGCTACAACTGAAGGATGGAGGCTAGACACGGTTGGTGGCTATGCTAAAGGGCTATCCATGGTCGACACATGCTACTGCTGCTACTGAGCTCTCGCTTTCCTAGAGTTGGCATTGGCAACTTGCAAACCTTCCTTGGTGTTGGAGGTTTGAGCTAACTTAGGCACCTACAAGGAAAGCTTCTTGATCTTCTGAATTATTTTCTTAGAGGTTTTGGATGAAGAAATGTCCCAACTTTCTTTAGTTTTGGTAGGATCACATGTATCCCCAAGGATTACCCTAATGGAACTAGAAGGTTGTTCCACAAGGTATTCCTTTGGGATAACTATAGCACCATCTTGAAACTATTTTCAAGCCAGTCCTTGAATGTGAAGCAATCCTCCAAAATGTGGCCTAACATTCAGTGGTAAGGGAAAAAGTTTGGATCATGACTTTTGCCTACTTCCTCAATCTAGGCTCGGTAGCTAAAATCAGTTTCTTTAAGAGATTCTTAAAGATTTTCTTGATTACCTCCCTCTTAAATTAATAAGGTTTGTTTAACTTATCTAAAAGAGTAGGTGGACCATAGCTACTTGGCGGTGGGTATGCATGCATTCTTGTATGGTATGGCGGTGGTATGCAGCCATGGAGGCTATGGTGGAGGCCGGTAGGGTTGCCTGATGGCAAGGAGGTGGAGGTCTTGAGGTCATGGCCTTTGGTGATCTCTCTAGTTTATTTCCCTGTTAACCACTTCTACTCGGCTTCTTCTCATAGACCTTGACTTTTCTTAGGCAATTGATCTTGAAGACAACTATTTGGCCTCTCCTTGTAGACTACCCAATTTGTTGATTAGCTTCTCAAATGTCTTGATAGTGAAGCCCTTAATCATGAAGGCGAGCGGGCCATGGATATTCTTCAAGAGAATCTCAATGGCATGATGTTCAGACAGTTGCGGTTCACACTTCATACTTAGTTTATGCCATCATAGAATATAGTCAACAAGTGACTCAGAGTGCTATTGCTACGAGATCAGATCATACATTAACCCTTTCTTTGAGCTCCAAACCTCTTGATAAAGAGTTGTTCTAACTTAGCAAATATCTTTACTAAATCGTTAGGCAATTCAACATACCAATCAAAACCAATACCCCAAGACTCTTGACATAAAATTCAAAAAGTAAAGCATCATCCGCCACTGCGTTGCAATTAGCCAAAATGAGCTATGTGTTAGTTTCCACGCCATCAAGCTTTTAAAGGAAGGGCATGAAACCCTTGGGATCTTGGATAACATCAATTCCTGAGGGTCTACCCTTTGGGCGATGATCCTCCCGGCTTGAGCCAAAGCTTCCTTTGATTTTATATCTTCTTCTTGTATGGGTACTTTCCACTTTACCACTATACTTTGTGCTACCTTGCTCAATGGAGGTAGAGTCTTAACTAGATCAAAGACATTCACTAACTTCAGTGATTGATGTCACTATGGTAGGGAACTAAAGGGGCTTGTTTACGAGCACTCTAATGCTAACAAGTCTGTGTGCCATCTATCAATCTTGTCCTTCCACCTCAACTGATGTCAGAGGTGTTGGGCTGATTCTGTGGTGTCCTCTTGATCAACCTCATCACCTTCCATGGCCTATTATTCCTTAAGAATAGATCCTCTAGTGTCAACCATGCATACTCCAGCTAAATCTCCCATCAAACCATCTTCATTAGGATCAAACCTAACTCTCTCTTCATCAGACCAGGCGTACCCCAAGATTTCTTTCTTCTTCATGAAATAATGTGCAACTATTTCATCTAAGGAATGATCAAACTCAGTAGGTACAAATAGTTTAGGCTGAATGGTGTGATTACTACCATGCTTGAGAGCTTGGCACTTTTATTTGGAGAGTCAATCTGTGGACTATACTCACTAGATGAATGATACTCACGCTACTATAAGAGGGTAAAAATCCTAGGATGTTCCTCCACCACTTGCTGGCGAACTATCATCAGAATATTTGTATCACCATCTCCACATCCATCTGTATGGATGGAGTTGGTGAAGGGACAACCACGATGCTTCGGGGTCGCCACACCTTTTGCACCACCACTAGGGAAGAAGGTCGAGTATGAGAGCTCGGCCCTACCATAATGGATGGTGTAGAAGGGGTAGGATTCCTTGGTTGTAGCCGGATCACCAACGGGGTGCACTTTTCCTCGGATGTGGCCTTCATGGCCTTAGATGGAATGAGAGATGTTGTAATATGTACTAGCAATGACAAGCGAAGGGTAGAGCAATAGGGTGGAGACACCATCGACTCTCTGCATACAAGAACTTCCCTCTTCTAGTGGCTGGTCCTAGTGAGAAGAATGCTATCAGTATGGTAGGCGTGGGTAGCGCACCGAGCTGGAAAATCAATCAAAGCAGAATTGGACAACTGTCAGCTGAACCTCCGTAGCTCTCTGCTAGTAATGTGGGCTATATGGGCCTTATGGTCCCTCTCCTGGTGAATCTACCTCCCTACACTATGGGGAATAATAGATCAAAGGAGTGTGCAGACTGAGCCATGTGCTCTACCCACTGGCATAAAATAGATCGAGGACATATGACCTCTCCTCCTAGAAACTGCAGGTACCAAGTGCACCAAGGAGGTGATGAAGATCCTCTAGCATCCTCCATGTTTGATCAAGAGAGAGGATGGAACTAGTTTCTTGTAACTAGTGGTGAAGTGATAATGGGAGACTCATCCATGGCTGATCGAGCTACTACCTCTAGCTCCCTCACTATCCGAGTGTGATACCGCTTGATCATGCGATTCTTGTTCCTACATTGGGTATGGATAGGATGGGAGGAGCTAGACCCATACTCAAATGTAGGGGAGGCAAGCCCTGAGACCAGGGGAACCTTACCCTTAGAGGGTATAGATGTTAGGCTACTGGCCCCCACTGGGGCAACATGAGCAACTCTGGATGAACTACAACTGGAGCTAGTACTACCAGTACTACTTACACTATAACAACTAAATTCTATGGTATTGCCACAACTTTCTTCTTCAATGTGGAGACATTAGAATCAGAAGGTAAGTCTATCCTGATAACCGGCTTCTACCAGGTCACCTTGGTCCTTCTAACTGTGGTGAGTGGAATGCCATCACAAGTGATTGGTCCCTCAAATCCCACGACCAAATGGGTGGGTATGATGCAGGGAAATTGACTGCTAGATCCATACCTTGGGGGATGGTGAAGACAAAATTCTAAGAACCGACCATTTTACTGACTGTAATGGACTAAACTCACTATCACGTAAAGAATCTACAATGAGAAATTCACTTGTGTTAAATTTTTATCTCCATAGAGTTTTGAATTTTGAATTTGAAAATTTGAACCCACATCAAACAACTTGGAAGTGTTAAGTAGGGTTCAAATGGATTTGAAGATTGATTGAAGAGGAATTTGAATATGAATCCAACTTCAACAAATTTAGGTATGTTGAAATATGGATCCAAAATTTTGATAAGGATGCTTCCATAGGTTCACTTTTATTTTGAATATGAATTTTGATTTTGAGGACCCTTTCCTTTAACAAATTTAGGTATGCTAAAGTAAGGTCAAATGATTTTGTTTTTGTTTGATTAATTTTTTTCTTACTTAGCAAATTTAAGTATACTAAGTGAAGTGTTTGAGAAAGTGATTATTTCTTTTGTGAATTTTTTTTTTATTTTGGAAAATTTGGAATTCTTACTTAGCAAATTTAGGTATGCTAAGTGAAGAACCCTAGTGTATTTTGTTTGATTTTGATAATAGGATTCTTTACAAATTTAGTATGCTAAGAAAATCCTAAGTGTTTCATTTTGTTTTGATGTTTTGATTTTTTTAAAGGGTAGGATCCTTAGAAAATTTGGTATGCTAAAGGAATCCTAAGTGTTTCATTTTGTTATTTTGATTGAAAGTGGAGATTCAACTTTAGCAAATTTGGTATGCTAAAGATGAAGTCCCACTTGGTTTTGTGAAATGGAAATTTCACTTAGCAAAAGTATGCTAAATGAAATTCAAATGGTGTGTTCAAGATTTTTGATTTCATTTTAGTTTTGAAAATGGAAACTTCTCCTTAGCAAATTTGGTATGCTAAGGAAAGAAGCTCCAAAGGTGTTTGAAAATTTTGGTTTTGACTTTGGAAACTTCACTTAGCAAATTTTAGTATGTTAGGTGAAGTTCTAAACAAATGTTTTGAAAAATGCTTGATTTTGGGATTTGGAAACTTCACTTAGCAAAATTGAGTATCCTAAATGAAGTTCCAAAAAGTTGTTTGAAAAATTTTTGGATTTTGAATTTGGAGGCTTCAGTTAACAAATTTGGGTATGCTAAATGAAGTTCCAAATATGCTTTGAAAATTGTTGATTTTTGATTTTTGGATTTGGGAACTTCGCTTAGCAAATTTGATTATGCTAAATGAGGTTCCAAAATGTGTTAAATTTTTTTTTTTTTTGAATTTGGAGACTTCACTTAACAAATTTGGGTTTGTTAAATGAAGTTTTGAATGTGTTTGAAAATTTTGAATTTTGGATTTGGAGACTTCACTTAACAAATTTGGGTATGTTAAATGAAGTTCCAAATGTGTTTTGAAAAATTTTGAAATATGATTGTTGATTTTTTTTTTTTTGAAAATGGGACTTCCATTCGACAAATTTAGGTATGTAGAATGGAGATCAATCTTATTTTGAAATATGAATTTTTTTTGTGTTATTGATTGTTTTTTTTTGAAAGAGAGGAATTCCAACTTAAAACATATGTGAGATGTGTTCAAAGAGATTTCCCAAATGATATTTTATTTTAGTTGGGAATGGAAATCTTCATTTAATAAATTTGAGTATATTAAATGAAGGTGTTCATGTGTGCTTTTTGAAAATTTTATTTTTTTGTTGAAGTGAACTTTCCATTCAATAAGTGTGAATGTATTGAATAGAAAGATTCATGCATGCTTTTTGAAAACTTTTATGATTATGATTGTGACTTTTGGAAAAGATGATTATTCATTTTATTTTGAAAATGACATCTTCATCAAAGTGAATTGAAAGAAGATGTTCATTTGTGCTTTTGAAAAATGTTGTTTAGTTTTATTTTTGAAAATCCCTACATGTAACAATTATGGGAATTGTTAAATGAGGGTGACAAGATTTTGTGGAAAATATTTTATTAAGTGCATTTTTGAAAAGGTGCTTTTGAAAAGCAAAGTTCTTTATGGAAGATTTATTATTTTAGGATGAACCTTTCCTTATCATGAAAATGATAAGGAGGAAGTCTTTAAAAATGTTTTCTTTTTTTATTTAGATCTTTCATTTTACCCATTGGAGAACACAACGGGGGTTTTAAGACCAACAAGGAATGCGGTCCTAAAACCTAACGATGTTGGCTAACTCAACTTAAGAATGAAATGAGCTAAGTGCCAATGGAAAGAAGGATAGTCTTGGATTCATACCAAAGTACAAACCCATTATCGATACTCAAAGACAATAATCATTTACCAAAGATGGAGAGAGGAATCATCCCCAGTGGAGTCGTCAAAACAATTTGTGGTGAAAATTTTCTAATATGTGAGTGGCCTTTCAAATCTGTTGGGAGAAATGAAATAGGCAAGCCTATAAAAATTCATCTTTTTAAGATGCCACGTAGATCCATAGATGTACTTATTCAGGTGATCGAGTACATCATCAAGGAAATAGTGTACTATCTCAAAAGATAGAAGTCACTACCCTTTAATGGACCTAATTACCTCAATAAGGAGTCCTAAGGATGATGGGTCTACATATGTACCAAAGATTCTTCCCCTACTTTACATGGAAAAGTAAAATCGGGTTTATTTTAAACTGGGTTCATTAAGTTCCCTACGGCAAAATAGTTAATTACATCCTACGAAATGAGGATTCCTTAGAAAAACTCTTGATTAAGGTAAATGATCATTATCTTCAAAGATTTCAATAGGAAAAGACTATCAATCGATTGGTTCATTTTTGAGGATCAAATGAGATTGATCAAAGAGGGAGGGGGGGGGGAGTTATTATAAAAGCCAAAATTGAAGATAAGTAGAAGATGCTCATGATGTTAGGAAACTTAGCATCTCAAATTATCTATTGGGCTTTACATTTTTGAAATTGATTTAGTTTGTTTGAGTTGAATTTCTCATTAGAAATTTGACTTATGATTCCTTAACACAAGATTAAGGAAATACCTAAGAGGAATTAAGCTTATGGCCAACAAAGGAGAGAAGCAATCTCAAACCTAAATCTAGGGAGCTTTGGTGAGGGCTGAAAGCACAACCTAAATCTAAGGTGAAAATGGGTATTTGGTTTGTCTCCACAAGAAACGACAAACCACCAGATAGCTTGGACTTACAACTGCCTGGGGTGGCCGCCAACTAACTCCTCCTATGAGTTTAAATACATGTAGGCAAGTCATTATGCTTATACAAGATAGCTAGGCTATTATTTATTTAGAAAGAGATTAAGTCCTTAAACTCACTCTCTAAAAGTGAGATCATGTAAAGGGCATATACTTCAAATGACCTAAATCTAATGCAATTCAAATTTCATTTTATTTTATTTTGGACAATTATCTTGACTCAGATAATAGGATTCATATGACTAATGCATGAGAAAGAAGGTTATTGGCCAAAATCGTGAGAAGGGAGGAGGTGAGTTTCCACCATGGCTCTCAAAGGTCAAGCCAAGTTTCTAGCAAAGGTGGAAGCCCTCAATCAAGAGTGAAATAAGATGCATTTGTGCATGATATTACAAAAGAAATGCTCATCCAACTAAGGGGTTGCTAATTCTTTTATCTTGATTTTAAACTAAGCTTTAGATGAGGTTATGAGTTATTTATTTTTAATTTGAGTTGTTAAGTTGGGTAAAAGATTTATTTTTCCTAAAGAGCCTAATCCACATCCAGGCCATACATAAAGCAAGGAAGAAACTAGGAAAAGCATGTCACTTAATTCAAAAGCTAAACAAATCATCAACCAATTTATAAAGCTAATCAAAAAGAATAAAAGGCCATTGTGGTCAGACACCACTGCATAAACCCAAAAATATCAAATGTGGGTAGCTAATCTCTACCCTTATACAACTTGGATTATAAATGAATTAAATTATAATTAAGCAAGGAAGTCATTATTATGGGGGTCTTCAAGCTTTATTTCTTCTTTCTTCTTTGGTTCCTTCTTTTGGATGGTTGGAAGGTACATGCTTGAAGGCTTCACATGGTGCATAAGATAGGATTTTATGACCAATGCTCATCCTAATCCCCATAACAATCATTCCATAATTGCACAAATTTACATGAAAAGGAAAAGTGGAAATCTAACTAACACTACAAAATAAAGGTTAGCTAAACAAACCACACAAATCCCAAGCATGTATATTGGACTTATCACCCCACACATGGGTGACTAAGTCCACACAGCCAATGGATTATGCTTAGGGGTATAAAGCACACAAGCAAAAGCATTTATATTTTTATTTATGATAGCCCTTAAGCCACATAGAAAAGAATAGTTAGACTAAGAATCCTACCATTCATTCTGAGCATACATCCTAACATCTAGTCTAAAACATATATCACAAAACAAAAAACATCAAACCATGCATCACCTAATCTAAAGCTAGAAGTGGTGACTTAGGCTAATATGTGTGCTTTGAAGGCTTTGTGTGGTATGCTAGCTATGGCTTTAGGTTCAAATTTTCTAAGTATGAAGAAGATGTTCAACTTAGAGGAGGTTTCATTTGAGTTGTTTAATTATTTTGGATTGATTTTATTTCATGTTTTGATTTGGTTTAAGTGGATCCTACAATTAATTACTAAGTTATGAAAAGAGGGAATTCTTTCCCTAACGTAAGTAATTTCTAAAGTAGATTCACATTTTTAGTTTTATTTAGGTGAATTTTTTGATTAAATATTTTAATTAATCTTAAGTTTAGATGAATTCCAAACAAATCTATTAAAAAAGAAAGGCATTTTAAGATTAAATAAAATGAATCAAAATTCACATAACATACACTATTTCATTTCTTTCCCAACATATATAACATGCATATGGATGGACCCTAAGCATATCTATACATTCAAATGAGATTATTTAACACACTTTATGATGCATGCTAAGTAATCCATTTAAGGAAATTTAGAAGTTGAATATGCATGATTTTTCTTAAGTAGAAAGAGATTTCCTTATCCAAATTTTCACATACACATGAAAGTAAGAAAGGCATAAGTGAGTACAAGCCATTGTTAACAAGGTGTAAGGTACAAGACCTACTTAGGGCTACTTAAAGCCTCATAACCTCGGGGTTGTCACTAATATACCGCTTTCTTAAATACAAACATATGTATAAAAGAAATGAAATGGAAAAGGAGAATGCAAAAGTTGTTTAATGGATTCATTTTATTTATGCAATTTATGTATGCAAGTATAGGTAACCTTCTTAAGTGATAGCATAGGGATGAATAGGGTATGGAATTAAGTAAGTGTTGGGTTCTTTTCAAATGAACCCTACATCTTACCAACTCTATTCAAAACTATACCAACATAAGAAAGAAAGGAAACATATGCTAAGCATGCCTTCATAATCTATCACATGCAAACTCATAATTAAAATATAAGTAGTATACTTTCATATTTAGTATTTGATTTATGTATTTTGAAAATAATTTGGATTTAGTAACTTGACATAAAGTAAACAATTTCATTTTTAAATTTGAATTTGAAAAGTATGAATGCATGAAACCATATGACATACAAATATAACATGTTGGGGAAAGATTCAAAGCAATGAAAGCATGTAAACAAGTTCACTTCACTTAAATCCTAAAGACATTCTTATAGAATAAAAAAATTTAAAATAAATCAAAGTGAACTCAAAGTGATTATTGTTTAGTTTGAAGTTTGATTTAATTTTGAAAAGGTGAGATGAGTTTGCTATTTTTAACCCATTACCACATGTGTTTGATATTTTTGTTTAATTTTTAGATAATTAGATCCATTTTTATGCATTGATTAGGTTAAGGTATGAATTAAGTAATTAACCCTACACCACCTTAGAACAATTAACCAAATAATTATGAGCCAATGAGATGAAATAAAACTCACAAGGAATTTAAATTTTCAATGCACCTAATAAGAAAGAGGCCTAATGCAATTCAGCTTACAATTAAAATTTAATTAAGCTAAGGGGTTTAGCTTAAGTAATTTCAAAACACCCTTTCACACATGTGAATTGGGTTTTGATTTCCTTAATTGAACTTAGGCTATTAAACACCTAAGGATCTACCCAAAGTAGATTAATTAAGTTCTAGAACTTTTTAGAATTTTTAGAAATTAATTAAATTGATAATTAATGAATTAACCCTTAATTAAGAGGAGATTAAGGAGAGAAAAGGGGGTTTAGAGAATAGCTTAGGGGAAATGCCCCAAAAATATTCCATAAACCTCCTACTTACTGGATCTGACCTTAATCAACCCTATTCATGGGTTAAAATCACTAATTACACCTTAAGTATCCTTAATTACATAAGGAGGGTAATTAGGAAATTCATGTGCGATTCTTCTAATCAAGCCTTCAATAAATCCCAAGAAAATTAGGGGAGTTAGAAGTCATCCCCTAAAACATATCCAAGTATGATTAATTAGAAGCTTAATGAAAAAGTAATTAGCAATATAAACTTTCTAATAAAACCCAAATGCTGATGAAAGCATAATTCAAAACCCATTGAAATTAATTTTAAAATATTCTAGGTTTAATTATCTTTCCAAAGGATTTTATTTCAAATTTCTAAATTTTCTTTAGGGAGTTATGAATTTTAGAAGATCCTTAAGTAGAAATTAATTAAGCATTTAACTAATCCCTAGCTCAGTGCGTGCATGGCGGCGATGGTTGTGCATGCATGTGATGGGGTTACTTAAGTAGTCAAATCAGATGGTGGTTGGCGGCGCACGTAGTTTGATCCCTTTCATTTGATCAAAGATCGGATGGTCAAGGATCTCCATGTAGTTTTAAAACAAATAATAGATATCTAAATGTGCATAACTATCTCAGTCATCCATCTAAAATGTGCGGATGGACGGTTGAGATCTCCCAAGTTCTTCCCCTTGATCAACAGAGATCATCCATGATCAAGGGGAAGATCCAAGCTCGATCTAGCATGGATTCAAATCAAACTCAACCTACACCATCTAAAGCTAAAGAGCGGCAAATCCAATGGTCAAAAATTGATGGGGTGAAAATTTCTGTCACAAAGCTCCACACCACATTGAGTTTAATGGTCAAAAAATCCCATACCTCGGAGGTGATCCGACTCTATTCCCTTGGAGAAGCTTCATCTGGTTGAGATGAAGCCTTGCTGAAGTTTTGAGCACTTGAGGTTGAGTGGATCTTCCTATGGGTAACCTCTTCCTTAGCTTGAGCTCAACTTTGATCCAATTCAATCCTTCCTTATTGTGGGAACTCCAAAGGAAGCTTGGGTGCACTCAACTTAGCTCCTTGATGAAGTATGCAAGAGCAATTGGATGGAGATTGAGTGAAGAGGAAGTTAGCTCTTCAATGGACTTCCCTATTTTCAAAGTCGAAATGGCTTTTCAAATCCTCTCTAAGAAGCTTGGGAATACTCTCACATGCTTTACTCAGTTCCTTAGCTTCAATCAATAGAAGGGAAGTGAGAATTGAATTGAATTAGGGGGAGTATATCTCCCCCTTGAAGGATCAGACGGCCGGCAAAGCACTTACCATTTTGATCCAATTGATCATAGGTGGTCGGTTGTTTGATCAGTTAAGGGTGTGCACATGGTTGGTTTAAGCCAAAGAGTGGATTTCTAACTTCTCATGTGCTTGAATTTGAGTTTGAGAGGGAGTTTGAATTTTGCATTTTGACCCATAGGGTCGGGTTTGGTCTAGGGACCAATTGGTGTGACCCAAACCCATTGGGTTGGGTGCACCACTCTCCCCTAGGTGCTCTTCAGCTTTTAGGAAAGCTTCAGGTGAATGTGAAGTGGGTATGACCAAATTACCCATGGGTTAAGCTATAATTTGTTCTATTGCCAAGGTGTAGAATGGTCATTTTGCTATTTTTCACTTTGGGTATGTTGGGTATGTGAAAAAACTAGGTTTGGCCAAGTTTCATGATATTTGGAATTCATTTGATAGGGTTTGGCTCATGTTGACCCATTTAGGTCAAAATGGGTCAGCTTAGGTCAAGTTGACCAATAGGTCAAATTGGATCAAACCAAGGGTTGGGTCAAGTTCATATGACCATTTGAAATGTTTTGGTGGCTTTGGTTTGATTCAATTTGGTATAGTTTTGAATTTGGCTCATATGACTTCATTTAGGTCAAATGGGTCAAGTTGACCTATTTGACCCATTTGACCTATTTGAGGTAGGTCAAGGGTAGGTTTTGGTTTGGTTAGTCATATGGAGTGGATTGGTATCTTTGTTTCCAATCAATTTTGGTTATGTTCAAATTTGGCTCAACACGACCCCTTTAGGTCATGTTGGGTCTAAGGTCAATTGGGCAAGGTTAGGTCTAATTGGCCAATGGAGGCTTTGGTCAAGTTCCACAAGTGATTTGGAATGGACTTGACCCATTGGTTTGGATCAATTTGGCTTAGATCAAGTTTTGACACATTTTGACCCTTTAGGTCAAAATGGGTCAACTTTAGTCAAGAAATTGGCTAGGTTAGGTTTCAAATGTTGGCTTGGTCAAGTTCAAACATAAGTCATGAGTGAACTTAGATCAATGGTTTCAATTAATTTGGCCTATGGTGGAATTTGGCTATGCTAGGTTTCATTTTGGGTTAAGTGTTGACTTGGGCAACCCTTAGGTTTGACTTGATTTGATTGATTGATCATCTCGTGATGATTTTTGGTCATGATGAGAGGGATATATGAGTTTGGTTCAATCCAATTTGGTTAGGATCAAAATTTGGCTCATAAGGGTACTTTAGGTCACTTTGGGTCAAGTGAGCCTAAGTGAGTCAAATGGCTTGGTCAAAGCTTGATTTGAAGTTGGTTGATCTTGTAAATGGACTCATGATTGAAATATAAATCCATTTACAAGTGGTTTGAAGTCAAATGGGTTTTGATCCATTTGACAATTTCATATTCAAAGGAAGAATATGAAGGGTTTTGGGTTTGATTTTGACTTGGGTTTTGATTGAGTGATTGAAGTTTGGATTATATATGAGCTCATGATTGTAGGGTTGATTGAATCATGAGAGAAAATCAAGAGTTTGGTTTGATTTGAAGTTGATTTGGCTAAGTTCAAGATTTTGACTTGAAAGGCTTAGATTGGATTTTGAGTTGATTTGGGTTTGATTTTTGGAATAGGTTTTGATTGTTTGAATTTATATTTCATTTATATATGTGAATATAAATGAGAATATAAATGGATCATAAGAAAATTTCAAGGATTTGAAGTGGTTTAATAATTATTTGGGCTAAGTCCATTAAGAAGGATTTAAAGAACTTAGAAAAATTTGAGTAGGGTTTTGAATTTTTGAAGTTGGTTTGATTGATTTATATTTATTTCATTTATATATGTGAATATAAATGAATTATGAGAAAATTCCATGACTTTGAGATGGTTTGATCAAGATTTAGGCTAAGTTCATTAATGGAAAATTAATGACTTAAGGAGATTTCAAATTGGGAATTTAATTTTACCTTTGATTTGATTGATTTATATTTATATTTCATTTATATATGTGAATATAAATGAGAATATAAATGAGTTTTGAGAAAATCCCATGAGTTTGAATTGATTTGATCAAAGTTTAGGCTATGTCCATTAATGGAAAATTAAGGGACTTAAGAAAATTTCATGAATTGATTTGGAATTTTGAGTTTAGTTTGATTGATTTGAATTTATATTTCATTTATATATGTGAATATAAATTAGAATATAAATGGATTATGAGAAAATCTCAAAGATTTGATTTGATTTAGATCATGATTTTCGTTAAGTCTTTAAGGGAATATTAAGGACTTTGGCAAAATTTGGGCTTAGAAAATTTTAATGAATTTTGATCATGGGTTTCAATATGGATTTCAAACATATGGAGTTGATTTAAATTTGGAGAAAATAAATAAAGATTGATTTGGTGTTTGACTTGAAAGAAGGAAAGTGAGGAATTGTTTAAGTTAAGGGTAGGAAATTTTCCTAACACCCCTAAGGCATGACCTATTCCTATGGATAACTCTTCTAAGTCTCTAGGGCTAGGTTTGAGTATCCACCTAATCACTAGATGTGTCTTATGACTAAGGAACTCTTAAAGTCTAAGAGGAATCTTATGTCTATGATGGAGGGGTTGAGAGCTCATTCTAAAATGAGGTCAACACCTCCAAAAAAAATTGAAAATCTCTCCTATATTTGAACCCCATTTAGTTTACCTAAATTTGTTAAATGAGGGTTCCAATTCAACAATCAAATCAAGTTAACAATTCAAGTAAACAACATTCAAGCGAACATATGGTTCTCTTTCTAGCAATGCGAGATTCCAGCCTCATGACCATCGAGAGAGGAGGTGGCGGCAAGAAGCCACTTCTTTGGTTTGACCTACTGGTATTACGAGTTTCCATAAACAAAGGAGAAAGGCCATAAAATTTTCTTTTGAAGCCAAGAATAAGATCAATAAGGATTTGTGAGTATGTCTTATCCATTCTAGATAAGTATGACTCAAATGATTTGAATCCTAATTCCCAAAAGAAGACAACTCCTAAAATGACTATCACAATAACGATCGTAATCCATAAAATAACAATACCAGGTAGAGATACCCCCATTCTAAACTTTCATGGTGTCACTATCAACAAAGAGTTAGAATCATCAAATATAATAGAAGAAATTTTGGGAACCATAAAAGAGTAGGTAGACATCAATTCTACCTCTCTTTTAGAAGATATCATAGAAGCCAATTATTGTAGTGGCAGGGTCCTACCACTTTCATCAAGACCAAAGGAAAAAAAAATCAGTCATTAGAAATAATCAAATTCTAAATCATTCTTAGGATACACCTCATAATCCAAAATAAGGGCATCAAACTATTCTGAAGGTTAATCATAAGGTCCTAAACTATCTTGGAAGGTTGCCCACTAAGCTAAAATAATGAGTGCACCCTAACCTTCTCTAAGGAGATAGAGGAGTGTTTGATTGGAACTTAACTGATTCTTCCTTGCACAATTAGTGGCAAACTCCTCAAGTCATACTGACATAGAATATCTTATGGAAAGAAAAGACAAACAATCCCCCTCAGAGACACAATATAAACAAAGACTCAAAAAAAAGGAGAAAAAAAATGAAACAAAAAAAAGAAAGAAAGAAAAATTAAAAAATGAATGAAAAAAGAGAAGAAGAGAAAGAAAAGAAGAAAAAGAGAAAAAGAAAAAGTAAAGCACCAATAATACACATTGATTTGGAATCAAAGGATAAATCATGTATGCAGAGTGTAAATTTAAAGAAAAGGAGAGAAAAAAAGAATATATGAAATAAATTTTGAGTCTACTTTTGACAAGTCTTTGAGTAGATAATAGTAAAACAAAAAGTTCTAAAAGGATAATTCATGAATGATATGACTAGAAACTTAGTAGTTATGCAAGTACATTGACTCCAATTCTACTATCTCATGATATTATTATAGGATTGGAAGTTAAGAGTTGCTCCTAACCTCTAGCAATATATATGTATATATATATATATAATGAGATATCAAATTTCCACTTCATCTCTCTTCAAGCTCGAAAGAGGATTCAATAGTTGTAGATAAACCTTCAAATGAAGTAATAAAATCATCTTTTGCCTAGTCTACCTACTTAGCTTAAAGAATTTTGAAGACTTTCAAGTAGAGGATACACTCCTTGATCTTAAGAAGAAAATTAGATCATCAACCAATGAGTTTTAAGAGATTAACCTCAGAACATAAAGGTAGTCCACCCACCCTCCCAACATCCATATATGATAAGTCAGAAAGAAAATGCCAACAATTTGGCTAGGTTACTTTTGTAGTTTAAAGACTACTTTACCTAAGACCATAATGAAGTGCCCAATACATCTCTAAAGGTAGCACAAACTCAAAATTGAACTATTGCTATTCCTACTTTGCAAACTTTTAATGAACATTTTGCACCAAGAAGAAGATCAAAGTTTGAAGTCAACCTTTTTGAAGAAGAAAGATGCTATCATGATTACCCAACATTATGCCCTGTTGAAAGGAAGGACATTCAAATCCGCACATACGTCGATTATGAAGATTTCAGTTAGGCATGTCTTGAAGATGAATCCACATTACCTATTTAAATTTGATACATAGCCTCTTTACATGCGGTCTCCTCATTCAAGGATGGGTCATGATGCCGAAGATGAGAGGTCATTTGCACTTATAATTTCTATTGAATTTATCGCTATCGTCATGCCTTTCTAGTCGGTTAAAGAAAAGGAAGACCATCTTTATCTAAGTAGTTGTCTTGATTGGTTATCAAACTTCACGAGTTGAATCCCTAAAGTATACAATTAGGATGACTTTAGGGGAGTTTCTAAGGCTTGTAGTAAAGCATCATGGAATAATAAAGATTGATCTAAAAGACATTAACGTGATATTAGAGATGCAACATTTGAGATTCTACTTAATAGGAGAGAGACTTCAATTAACATTGAATATATATGGTTTAAACTCTTTCAAAGTTAGTCTATCTCAAAACTTTTCAAATCAAGAATCTACTTCCAATCATTGAAAGGCCTACCTTGGTGCTTCAAAAGGATGGAAAGTAGTTTAAAGCACTATAATAGGGGAGCACCTGATGCTTCCAATCAATGGGCTCTATTTAAAATAATACTATTCTCAAAATAATATTTGAAAATAATTATCAACAATTAAAATTCTATCTTTCCATTCATCAAATCCCTTCTTCATTGGAAGCATTATTTGCTTATTTGTGAATTCATCATGACGTGATTAGGATAGGTGTACCATACTAGTGCATCACCCTCACTCATTAGTTGCTCTAGGTTGGGCTTACATGTTACACTGCTAGTGTGTCACCCCAATGGTGCCTTGTTCAAGAGGATGTAAGTTTGTTATGCTTTCCTTCCTGACTTGACCACTACACCGAAGCACCTTGTTAGCATGGTAGGCCTTACTTTATCGAGCTACCCTCATGTTGGCTCTAATTAAGAGGATGTAAGTTAGCTACACCTTCTTCTTAAACTTGTCATCATGAACTAACTTGGTTGAGTATATCGACAAACACCCAAACACATCTTTTGTCTTGGCTACTTTGATGTGGGATAATTTCCCCTTCGACACTCACTCATTAGCTACTCTAAGTCGTTGATGTGCTTCCCCATAGTGCGTCACCTAGTGGTTCCATGTTTAGGAGGATGTAAGTCTACTATGCTTTCCTTCCTGACTTGACCATTGCACCGATGAGTGCCTTGTTAGCATGGTAGGCCTTATAGAATGGTCGGTAAGCTACCTTCATGTTGGCTTCTTTAAGAGGATATAAGTCTCTGCTTTCTTCTTGGACTAGCCATTGGTGACTTGGTCGAGTAGAGGATTAGGGTTAAGTCCCCCAACGACACCTTTCCTCCTAAGTACTTCTAATTTGGATCCAATCCTTATTTGTGACTCCCAACTTAGTAGTCGCCCTTAGGTCGAGTTTGACTTATTGTGCCAATAATGGGTCACCCCAGCGGTTGTTCCTCGCTTCATAAGATGTAAGTTTGCTTCACTTTCTTCCTAAGTACAACCGTTGCACATCGATGGGCAGCTCTAGGTTGGATAGCACCTATCGAGCCGATGATAGACTATCTTGACAATCAGTTCCACTTTAGGGAGATATAAGTCTACATGCCTTCTTCCTAGACTGATTGTCACACATCGATGGGTACCTTAGGTTGGTTGGTGTTCTCTATGCTGACAGTGACCCACCCGGTGGATACACCACTCATGGTAGATGTAAGTCTATTACACTTTCTCCTTGAGTTGGCCACTGTACACTTACAGGATTTATTATTTAGAGGTCCAGGATAACGCCCCTAGTGGCACCTCCCCTTTGGGCACTCTATTTGGATCACATCCTTTGCGATCCCATTTAGACACTACTTGGGTTATTACTAGATTGGGTAGCCCACTTTCCTAGAAACAACCCCTGCGGTTGGAGATTCTATTATGCAGATGCATAGATTCTCCTCTTGTTCCGTAAATGAGAGAGATAGGTCCGACATAGCCTTCTCGGTGTGGTCCCCTCATGGTCCATAATAACAAACTATTAATATATAATATATATATATATATATATATATATATATATATATATATATATATATATATATATATATATATATATATATATATATATATATATATATATATATATATATATATATATATATATATATATATATATATATCTGAGTAATGCCCCGGCATCAAGCATCCTCTTTGAGTGTGAAACTCCATGAATCTCTTGACTACTCGATGTCCCCTGACACTCTCGTCAGTGGATGGTTCAATCTGTTCTTCCTAGTTACCACGGTCATCGGCTTTGGAAGATATAACTCATTCTTTTTTTTAGCGACCATTGCACCAAGCGGGTAGCCCTAGGTGAGTTTGATTTATTGTGCATCCAAGTCACCCGGTTATTCCTTGCTTTGGAGATGTAAGTCTGCTATGCTTTCTCTATCACAGCCATTGCACATTGAAAGGCACCCCTTAGGTTGGATAGTCCTACCCTTCTGTCGATAGACTACCCTTTTGTATTGATAAATCTTAGATAGGCTAAGGACAACATAGCCTCTTAGTGCACCATCGCACCGGGATCCATCAAACAAAATTAAAACAAATAAAATCAAACCAAATCAAATTACAATAAATCAATGAAATTAATCTTGACTAATATAAGTCCCCCAAAGACATTCACTCAATAGTCTCCCTTAGGTCAAGTTCAATTTATTACGGATCCAATATATCACCCCAGTAGTTGATCCCTGCTTTGGAAGATGTAAACCTACTACACTTTCTTCCTAAGTACAGCTATTGCACACCGAAAGGCAACCCCTTAGGTTGGATAGTCTTACCTTGTGGCTGGTAGACTATTCCTTTGGATTAATAAATTTGAGATAGGTCATAGCCCCTTCTTAGTGGGTCCAACACCAGGGTCCATAATAAACTAAATTTAAAACTAACCTTCCTGAAGTCAAATTAAAGCATATCGACAAACCAAACTTCTCCTAGCGAGGCACAAATCAAATTAATCTCCCAATGGAGCCATAAGAAATAACATCAAACTCTTATCCCCAATGGATAGCAAACTGCTTCTCGGTGGAAGGTTCACATTCCCAATCCCTAGCGAATTATAGATTCTTATCTCCAGCAGATATGCACCCAAAGAAATCATATTCATAATCAAACTCAAATCCATATCCCTAGCAGATAGCTTGAACCTGCTTCCCTAGTGGAAGGTTCACATTGGCTCTCTTATGCCTTTGGTATAAATAGAGCTACTTTACATTAAGATCGTGAATCTAGCTACCTTTTGGGTTTAGGTATAGATCATTTTCATTAGTGTTTGCAGTCTTTTGGACATTGTTGATCATCTTGGTCAATGCTAATATGTACGGTGTGCCTTGTCAATTACACCATACTTATTGGGGGGTCCTTTTGTTGACATTTTAGAGTGAATTGTCAAATTCATGTTCTTAGACCTAAGAACCTTCTAGACTCTAAGGTTTCCTTAGTCATAAGATGCTTCTATAGATTAGGTGAACACTTAACCTAAGCCTAGAGACTTAGAATGGTTATAATAGGATTAGGCAATGCCTTAGGGAAGTAGGAAAATCACCTACCTTATAGCTAAACTCAAACCATGTACACCTTCTTAAATTTAATTAAAATTCAAATTTCAAGCCAAACCTCAAACTCAATTTCAAATCTAAATCTAAGTCCAAACTCAATTCCAAATGATTGAAACCCAACATCAAATCCAAACTTGAAATCCTTTCCAAGCCCTTTAATCAACCTTCATGAACTTACCCAAATTCTCAGCCAATTCAATCCAAACTCAATCAATTTTCTTATAAATCAATTGTACCTTCAATTATCATCTCAAATATAAATGAAATATAAATTCAAATAGCCAAAACCAAATCCAAAATCAAATCAAAACCCAATTTAAACCCTTTGAGCCATTTCCTTGAACTTAGCCAAAACCCATCTAAATGAAGGCAAAATCAATGGATTTTCTCTTGAATCAATCATTCCTTCAATCATCTATCCAAATATAAATGAAACATACAATCATCTAGTCAAACCAAAATCAACCCAAGTTAAACCCAACCTAGCACATTTGACTTGAAATAGTCAAATGAATCGAAACTAATTTGAATTCAAACCAATAGCAATTGAAATTATATATCAATCTCAAATCTATATATAAACTCAACCAAAAATCAAGCCAACTAAATCCAATTGGTTCACTTGACCCAAAGTGGCCAATTTGACCTACATGAACCAAAATCCAATTCAATCCAAATCAAAGTGAAATAAGTCAACCCAAACTTCATGTAATGATTGTTGATCACTTTAGGATGATCAATTGATATAAATTAGATCAAACCAAGTCAACCTAGCCCATTGCCAAGCCAACCTTTTAGCCTATATGAACCCAAACTAGCCAAATTACAACCTAAGCCAAATCCATTGAATCTAATGATTCAAATCAACCCAAAATCAACATTTAAACATTACTTGACCTTCAATTGAGCCAAACCTAGTCCAATTAGCCCTCTTTACCAAAGTTGACCCAAATTAGCATAAAGGGGTAAATTAGACTAAACCCAAACTAAATCCAAATTAATTCAAACCAAAGCATACAATCCTCTCTAAATAGTCATATGAACTTGACCTAACCCTTGGTTTGACCTAATTTGACCAATTGGTCAACCTAACCCATTTTGATCCAATTTGACCCAAATGGGTAAAATTGAGCCAATCTAAACAAATGAACTCCAAATGACATAAAATTTGGTCCAACTCACTTTTGACTCATTTCAAATCAGCCTAAATCAAATTCAATGCCAAATGACCACTCTAACTTCGGGTATCACATAAGACAACACCTATGTAAATGGTAATTTGTCTTCCTTGGCCACTTGACACTCATCCATTAGTCCACCTAGGCTCCAAGGATCTTGTCCAACCCCAAGAGATGGTTGGGTCAGCCATCACTCATGGGGAGGGGAAATCACCTCCCCTCCGCATTGGAACACTTGGGGAAGGACCTCCACTTCCCTTTGCTAGGACACCCACTTGTCCTTCATAGCCACCTCCCATGCCTTGGCCAACCAAATTATGCCACCTAAGGAGAATCCCAACCACCCCATGCCAAGCACACCCACATGGAGCCAAAAATCACCATGAATGAGTTAATTTTCGTCCATTGCAAGGAGACCAAAAATAGAAAGGTAAAAACTTTTCCTCACACACTCATTTAACTCTCCAAGAGCTCCAAAACCAACTAGCAACCATTGCCATTTAGTTTTTGAGAAAAAGCTATCAAAATCAAGTGGATTCTGATGAGGAAATGATGGCCATTGGTGGATAAATTATTTTGATGTGAAGCAAAAGCACAAATAGATTCCAAAGCTTTTTCTTGCCCTCAGGAGCACACTTAGGTCATCACTACCACCAAAAATTATCCTCGGTGAGGTAAATTTCAAGAACTGTAGTTGGCCTTTGGTTGTTTTGTGTGTAATAATTTTTGCTCAATTTTAGGAATTTTCTTTAGATTACCCTTGCATTTTTTTTATTGTACATCATCCCCACACATTTGGAGTGATTTTTGAAGATCACTAAAAATTGAGCCTAAAATGAAGTTTTCCATTCAATTTTTCACAAGAATCACAAAATCACTCAAAATAGTGTTCCATCCCTCTTCCATGATCACCCACGACCATCGATCTCCTAGGAGACGGATGGCTTAGATTATGTGAATTATGCAGATCTTATTGGCGGATGACACGGCTTAGATCATGTGGATCACATGTATCGACCTGGACCATCCGATCCATGATCGGACGGTCGGATCTGATCTGCATGACCTTGTCCACATTCCCGCTCATCTACTGATGTGGCACCATGCAAGCCAGTCACTCATCACCATGTGGTCAAGTCAACACCACGTAGGTGCTGACTAGCTTAAGTAAGAAATTAAGGATTTTATGCTTTTAAAAATTAATTAAAAATACCTCAAACTTCAAAAATTTATAAGTAAAATAAAATACTTATCTAAAAATTGCAAATAAGGGCACATTGGATTTATCTTTCCAAGAGGAATCGAATGAATCCAGAAGCCCCAAATTTTATTAAATATTTTTATCTTAATTTAATCTTTATATGCAATAAAATTTCATTAATTAAACCAAAAAGCCACATCAGATTGATTTGAAATTTATAGAGAATAAAACTGAGCTTAAAATCTACCTACCATAAAAATTTCAAGTCAAAAGGATTTCTAGATTGGGAGATATTGCATTCTGAAGTTCAAATAGTTAAAATAAATTAATGGACATTATAAAAATCATGGAAAATCATTTAAATCAACTGAAAATTTTGAAAATTATAACAAATAATAGAAAAATTGAAGTAAATATTTATTTTGAAGGTATTTTAGAAGATTCAATTAAAATTGTTCCCAATTAATTTTGAATAGTAATTAAGGCTTAATTTAAGTTTAATTGAAATATTAATTAGCTTAATTAATCTCTATTTACCAAAGTAATTAATCCCAAACTTTTTGAGCATGATTAATGGGATGACCTCTGCCTCCCATTATTTTCTTGGGATTTGCTTGGTTAATTAGGAAATTGGTTGTCTTGCATTACTTTTCTAATTAAATTGGTAATTATAATATTCTAAAATAAGGAAATCATTAATTAAGCT
This sequence comes from Cymbidium sinense, assembly GCA_021442155.1. Taxonomy (NCBI): domain Eukaryota; kingdom Viridiplantae; phylum Streptophyta; class Magnoliopsida; order Asparagales; family Orchidaceae; genus Cymbidium; species Cymbidium sinense. The sequence continues at coordinate 12,791,914 of CM038215.1, forward strand.
TGCCAATCATTATAAAATAGTGAATGGGCATGGGGAATGAGTTTGGAACCTCTTTCCCAATCTTTTCCCTAAGTCCATTTCACTTGAATGAAAATTAATTAATTTGGGATTAATTGATGGTTTAATTCATTAATTAAATTGCTTAATTTTCAATTTGAAACTATAATCACATGGAATCTTAATTAATCAATTCATGGGTAGATCTTTAGGGCGTTCAATAACCTAAAATATTTAAGAAATTATGGTTAACCCACATGTGTGAAAAAACTATGAAAGTACTTAATTAAGTTTCTTAACTTAATTAATCTCTAATTATGAGCCAATTGCATTAGGCCTCTTTCATTTCTTAGGTTTATTGCTAATTTAATATCCAATGTATATACATATCATTTTGGCTCATAATTACTTGGTTAATTAAATTAAGGAAACATAGGTAAGGGTAAATTAATGTATTTAATGCATAGTACAACCTAGTTAACCCATAAAATCAACTTAATTACTTATCATTAAACCAAATTAAATCACAAACATGGGAATGGTTAGGATCAGCAAACTTTTCTCATTTCTTCAAACCAAATCAAATATAAAATTGAAAGTGATAATTAAAAAAGCCTTGGTTTTCTTTAAATACTTTTATTTGATTTGATTGTCCTTAGGAATTAATTTAATTGAATAAACTCACATGTTTATGCTTATTCATTCCTTTCCAATCATGTTAGATGTTGTATGTAAATTAAAATCATATATTCATATTTTCAAAATTAGTTAAATCAAATGGTTTTCCTTTATTGCAAGCTTGCATGTGTTGATTTATTTTATACTATGTATGGCTATTATCAATATTAATTCCAAATGTATTCTCCAAAGCTTATAAATGAATGGATACAAATTTAATGAATGTTAGTTATAAATACATAAGAGATGTATGTGATTATAGCTTAAATGTATGAAGTGAATCTCATTTCCTTTTATTCATTTATTGATTTATATAAGTGAGAATGTTAATGGGTATATAGTCTAGACATCCCGAGAATATGAAGCTTTAGTTAGCCCCAAGGTAGTCATTTGATTACCTCACTTCCCTGGTTTAACAATCACATGTACAACATTGTATTTCATTCTTATGTATTTCAATACTAGAATTTGGATGAGGCTTTAATTCATATACATAAATGATTCAATCAAATTAAATATCATTTTTTTGCATGATTTTGATTCTCCAAATTATGAATGTATGTATCTAAGACAAGTGGTATATAGCCTAGACATCTCAGAAATACAAGGCTTTAGTTAGCCCTAAGGAGGTCATTTGACTACCTCACTTCCTTGGTTTAAGAAAGGCACGAACTTTCTTATGTATTTTATACATACATGTATGTATTTAATTAGAGAATGGTAATCCTTCCTTTTTATTAAAAATACATGCATTTTCAATTGTTCAAGTGATTGAATTAATTGATTATGTGATTTGGAGGTCTCTTTCTTATGTTCATGCATGTAAATTTACATATGGTTTGAATGTAATGGTATATAGTCTAGACAGCCTGGGAATATGAGGCTTTAGCTAGCCCTAAGGAGGCCATTTGATTATCTCACTTTCCTAGTTAACAATGACATGTACTTTTTTAATTTCAACTTTATGTATATTTGTATAAGAATTTTGATAGAGCCTTAAAATAATATGATAAAATAGCTCAATCAAAGTGGAAATATAAAGCTTCAAATGTACGTACTCACATCCATCATTCAAGTGTATTAAAATGTATATTGTAGGTATACTTAAGACTTAATCATATGCATATTACATGTGATGGAAATAAATGATTTAGCATGTGTCATGTGATACTATTTCGATTAGATTAATCTTGAGAAGCCTTTTGCATTGAATAGAATTATTTAAAGAGAACCTAAACTTAGGATTAATCTAAAATGTGTAATAAGCTATTCACTAAAGAGAACTAAATAAAAATAACATGCTTTAAAAAGTGGTTTAAGGTAGGGATGAATAAGGGCAACCTCTTTTCTTCCCTTTACAACACTTAGTTGGTAGGTGTAGGTCATATGAAACAAAAGAAAATATAAATTTAAACTTACAAATCAATTAGAGCACTTGAAGTGAAACCACCCTTTAAGTTGAATCTTTCTACACTTAGAAAAGCTTAACTCTAAAGCCTTGTTAGGACATACCACACAAACCTTAATATACACACATTAGATTAAGTCACAACTTCTAGCCTTATGTTAGGACGATGCATGCTGTGATGTATATTTTATTTTGTGATGTATTATTTTGGACTGGATGTTAGGGTGTTTGTTTTGTAGACTGGATGGTAGGCCATGTTTATCCTAATCATGTTTTTTACAAGGGATTATGTTTAAGAGGTTGCTTAAAATAAATATCAATGCTCTCTTTGCAGGTTGCTTAAGCCTCTAAGCATAATCAAAGTTAGGACAGGTGGGCTTTGTTACCCATGTGCAGGGTGCTAAGTTCAAATTATAAATATAATTGCTTGGGTTATATGTGTGTTTAGCTAACACTTGTCTTGTAGGTGTAGTTAGATTTTCATTTCTATTTTTAATTTAATTTTGAATTAAGAATTATGATTAGTTCTTTTGGGGGATAAGGATGAGCATTGGCCAGAAGGCTTTATCCTGGGATTTCTTTTCCATCCTTGCACGATAGTGAAATTCTTGACTTACTATGACATCCCTTATTTTGGAAAATACCTCTTTCTTTTTGATTTATCAAACAACATTATTTCATCATGCATGTAGGCATTAAAAACCCAAAGCCTATGTCAAAATGATGTATCATAATAAATAAAATTTGAAAAGATGTTGCACTAGACTAAGTCATATGCTTATACCACTCATGCTCTAGGGGAGTGGGTTTAAGGGCTTTAGTTTCTTTTAAATTAAACAATAGCCTAACTAATCTTGCAAATCATATGACCAAACTTCATGGATTTAAAGCATAGGAGGTGTTAGCTAGCTGCCACTCTAATCAGTTGTAAGTCTAGTAGTTGGACGGTTTATCCTCTCTTATTGAGTTAAACCATATGCCCATTTTCAAATAGATTTAGATCACACTTTGGCTTATGCTAAAGATCCCTAGATTTAGGATTTGAGGTGGCTATTTCATTTTTGGCTACAAGCATAAATCTCACCTCTTTGGCATCTCCACAATCTTGTGTTGTTGGATTATAAGTCTTAGCTTTATAATGCATGTCAACTTTACCAAAATTAATTTTCTTTTTAATTTCAAAATTATAAAGCCCAATTATAGGATAGGTTGAAATGCTCACTAGGTTTTCTAGTATCAAGAGCATTCCCTACTCGCTTCCTTTGGCTTGATAATAAGTCTTCTCCTTGAGTTTTCCACTTTATTTTTTCCAACTAATCCTTTCATAGTCTATCCTTTAAATCTTTAGAGACCTTAATTGCTATTTTAATCAAGAGTATTCTTAAGGGATTCACATCCCTTAGGATGTAATTAACTATGGAGGCTTGCTTCCATAGAACTTAATGAACGACTTAATATAAACCCTACTTTACTTTTCCATGAAAAGTAGGGGAAAGATCTCTGGAAGACCCATCATGCCTTAGGAGTCCTTATTAAGTGATTAGGTCCATTATAAGGTGATGATTTCTATTTTTCAAGATAGTGCATCTTTGCTTAATGTCATACCCGATCATTTCAATAAGTACCCCTAGGATGCATGGTGTCCGACATCTTAAAAATAAACACCACACACACTAAGTTTTTTAAGACACAAGCGATTACATAGATAAAAAATGAGCATGCATAAAGCAAATAAAAAAGCCTAGATAATTAGAACTGTCTCAACTACAAAGACACAATTCCATAAGTAGCATATCAGATCGGTCATTCTACAATTCTTTAGTTCCCATCAAAACCACCTCGGCCTCTCGAGTAGCGAGATCTACCATCATATCCAAGATCTCTCCCTCTGCCACCACCATGGCTATAACTTCCATTACTCCTCTTGCATCCATAACCACCACTGCTCTGACCACCACCTCCATATCCACTAGCACCTCCAAATCCCCCACCACCATTGTGATAACTGCCACCTCTACCTTTACTGCCACTGCTAGATCTAGATTGAGCCTAGCTGATGGTGATGTTCCATCATCATGGTTGCCCATTCTTAGGGTTTAGGTTTAGGTTTAGGTTTTAGGTTTAGGTTGAGGTAATTTTTTAATTTATTTAGTTACGAGTTTATGTTTTAGAGTTTTAGGTTTTATGCTTTTAGGGTTTAGGGTTTAGGGTTGTGTTTTAGTTTTAGTTTGGTTTTAGTGGTTTAGTGTTAGTTTATGGTTTAGGGTTTTAGGTTTAGGGTTTAGGATTTGTTTTAGGGTTTGTTAATGATTTTAGTTTAAAGTTTAAGGTTTAGGGTTTAGGGTTATTTATGGTTTAGGATGTTTTTTTTGGTGAAATTTAAGAATTTTATTACCATAAAAAGAAAAGATACAATGTCCTTAAAAAGAGTAAAGCTCTGAAATTCTACTACTCTCAAAGCTACAAGAAGCCTAAAGAGCTAAACCCCCATCTAAGTACATTAGAAAATGAAAAGAATATAAAAAGAGCAAATAAAATAGCATAAGAGAAAAAAGACAGTAAAATTAAAACAAATCTTGAAAATAGTAAATGATGAGTCAACAACAATTCATGATTCCTTTGAGAAAGCAGATAAGCAAGATCCACAACAACACTTGGGTCGACTAAGTAACGATCATTCCCTTTATAAAGTTCCAACCTGTATAAGAAATCTGCAAAACACTACAAAGTAAAAAGTCGTAGATAAAAAGGATAAGGATAAAGAGAGGAAAAGGAGAGAGCTTAGATAGAGAAGGCTCATGCTTAGTTAGGATCATCTCAAGGGAAACAATACATATGACCATCCAAACTTCATAAAGAAGGGTTATAGTCATATGTAATGCTACCAACCATAGAGAAGAGTTGAGTAACATCAAAGCCATTATCACTAGCATGCCTGATACAAGCAAACAACCAAGGCTAGCTATCCTTATAGTTCTAGATCATGCACCATTAAACTAAGAGAAACCGACCACCAACCTGCTAGCAGCCAAACCACCAAACCAAAACCATAATAGACTAATCACAATAACCTAGAGAGAGGCTATAACAAAGTCAAAACACCAATAATAACCATTATCCAAATACCCATCCAAGCTCCAAACCAAGGAAAATTAGAACCAGCCATCAACAAGCACTAGACCCATGCTAATTAACAGAGAAATAGCCAACAAAACCATGATGGGAGCCCTCAAGCCAAAGTCCCAACAAGTAGCAGTAACCAAGCAAACTAGGGTGAGCAACCACAAATGACTAAACAACTCACAAATAAAACCATCAACTGAAGGAAACATAAGCTGCGGTAAGTGCAAATCACTAGAAGACAAAATAGCCACACAAAAGGGGGCCAAAGGCAGCCACCAACCACTAAAAACCAAAAAGTCCAATCCAAAAGGTGCAGGAAAGGTTTGGCCACCGCATCTAAAGGTTTTATCAAATTGTCCAAGAAAAAGAAAAAGACCAAGAAGGAAAAAAATCAAACAACCAAGACTCCAAGGACAACTAAAAATCCTCCAACCAAAACAACTAAGTAAAATAGCCATAAGGAAACCACTAGAGAACAACCCATCATAAGTAACCAACAAAAAGGATGCATCCCTAGAAAACCAAGAAAGCAATAACCAAGCACAACCATAGAAAGGTAACAAAGAAAACCAAAATCCAATAAGAAGCATAATAACAACATAAAACCTACTGTAAACAAAATAACCAATGAAGGCTAATCCTAAGAGAATAACCAAACACAATACTAAAGCAAAAGAAAGATCCAGTAACAAACAATAAGGAACTGGGAGGCAACCCCTAAAAAATTTGCCAAGAAACTCTCCAAAAGGAGGCCTAGAAAGGCAACAACCAACAATAATTCTCACTGGGAAGGCCACCCATTCAACCATGAAAAACTAGCAAAAAGTAATTTAATTTCAAGAGGACAGCCAACAAACCAACTAGTGTAGAAAATAGAATAAAGCTAGAGCCAAAACCATCTCATCCACCATCAAGAAGAGTAACATGCCAGAGAAGATAGCAACCACCATGTTGAAAAAACTAAGCCAACTCAGGCTAGAAAGATAGACACCACTATGTAGCAACCACCAGGCCAACTTAGAAGCAAGAAGTCAAAAATATAACCCAGCTCAGGCCAAAAAGTGAAAAAAAGTTTAGGGTTTAGGGTTTAGGGCTAGGGTTTAGTGTTTAGGGTTTAAGCTTTAAGGTTTAGTATTTTGAGGGTTTAGGGTTTAGGGGTAAGGGGTTAAGGTTTAGGGTTGGTCAGTGTTTTGGGTTTAGGGGTTTTTAGGTTTTAGGGTTAGGTTTTTAGTTTAGTTTAGGTGTTTATAGTTTAGGGTTTATAGGTTTAGATTTAGGTTTTGAAGTGATTTTAGGTTTAGGGGTTATTTTTTTTAAATTAAGTAAACCTCGACGTTTAAGTTTTTAGTTTATTTTTATTTATTTTAGTTAATTTTATCTTTCTTTTTTTTTTTATTTTTATTTAGTTTAATTTATTTATTTTAGGATTTTATTTTAGTTTAGGTTTTTATTATAATTTATTTTTAGGTTTAGATTTAGTTTATGTTTATGTTTATTTTTAGTTTAATTTTAATTTTATTTTATTTAGGATTAGGTTTTATTTTTAGGTTTAGATTTAGATTTTCATTTAATTTTTTTTAGGTTTTGATTTAGATTTTATTTTTTATTTATTTTTATTTTTAGTTTTAGGTTTATTTTTAGTTAATTTTATTTTATTTAGTTTAGGGTGTCAGTTTAGTTCATTTTAGGTTTAGGTTTAGGTTTTATTTATTTTAGTTTTTGTTTATGTTTATGTTTATTTTGGTTTATGTTTTATTATTATTATTTATTTTTTAGATTTTTAGTTTAGGTTTTTATTTAGGTTTTTTTTAATTTATTTTATTTTATTTTATTACATTTATTTTTATTATTTAGTGTTTTATTTAGGTTTATTTAATTTTAGTTTTAGTTTATTTAGTTTTTTTTTTTATTTTATTTTTATTTTATGTTAGGTTTAGTTTAGTCTGAGTTTAGGGTCCAAGCAGTAGGTCTTAGCAAATTAGGGTTTAGGTTTTGATACACAGATCTAGGTTTAGTTTTCAGTTAAAGTTTAGGTCAGTTAGGGTCTTTGGTTTAGTGGTTTAGTAGCCTTTAGGGCTCAGGGTTTTAGGGGCCTCAGTTTAGTGGGTTTAGGTTTGGTTGGGTGTTTGTGCCCAGGGCCTAGGTTTTAAGTTTAAAGCCAGTTTAGGGTCTGGGCTCTGGGTTTTCAGGCCTGAGTCAGGTTTTAGGGCCTGTTTAAAGATCAGTGAGGGTTAGTGTGGTCAGGGCTGGAGGGTTTGGGATCAGCTTAGTTTAGGGAGTTCAGGGTTTTAAATTTTTTTAATTTTAATTTTAAAAAAGCAAACCAGTAAGTTTAGGTTATTTAGTTTATTTATTTGTTTTTTTATTTAGTGTATTTAGTTATTTTATTTAGGTATATTTTTATTTTATATTATTTATTTTATTTATTTTAGTTTATTTATTTTAGTTTAGTTTATTTTTTAGTTTAGTTTTATTTTTATTTTATTTTTTTTATTTTATTTATTATTTTAGTTTATTTTATTTTTTTAGATTATAGTTTAGGTTTTATTTTATTTTATTTTAAGTTTTATTTTAGTTTATTTATTTTAGTTTATTTTATTTTATTTAGTTTAGTTTAGGGTTTATTTATTTTAGTTATTTATTTTAGTTTAGGTTTGGGTTTATATTTTTTTATTTTGGTTTAGGTTTTCTTAGTTTTAGGTTTTATTTTATTTATTTTAGTTTACTTTTATGTTTACTTTTAGGTTTAGTTAATTTTATTTTATTTTATTTTAGTTTATTTTAGGTTTTTTTATTTTATTTAGGTTTTAATTATTTAGTTAGTTTAGGTTTTATTTATTTTATTTTAGTTTTTTTTAGGTTTATAGTTTTTTTTTTATTTTATTATATTTTGGTTTAGGTTTTATATTTATTTTAGTTTTATTTGTTTATGTTTAGTGTAAGGTTTATTGGGGGTTTGGAGTTTAGGTTTGGTATTTTTATTTATTTTATTTTTACTTTTTTTTAGTTTTTAGTTAATTTTATTTTATTTTATTTTAGGTTTATTTTTAGTTTTATTTTATTTAGGTCTTTAATTTTTTTTAGTTTAGTTTTATTTATTTTATTTTATTTTAGTTTTATTTATTTTATTATTTTAGGTTTAGTCTAATTTTAATTTTAATTTATTTTATTTTTTATTTCTTTTTTATTTTTTATTTTTATTTTATTTTGTTTATGTTTAGTTAGTTTTTGGGGTTTAGGGTTTGTTTAGGTTTGGTTTAGGTTTAGGGTGGTTTTAGTAGGTTTTAGGGTTTTTTAGGGTTGGGTTTTAGGTTTTGGTTTTTTAGGTTTAGGTTTTGGTTTAGGTTTTAGGTTTAGGTTTTAGGTTTTGTGGTTAGGTTTAGGGTTTAAGGTTTTGTTTTTTTAATAGAGAACAAATTCAAAATCATCAACCATGTAACAACCGAAGTTTTCTAAGAGCATGAATAGAATGAGCTCATAGAGCAAATCAAAACCCTAGATAAATAGAACCGATCTCTACTATCCCATAAGCATTAGATGATCAACCGCTCTTTTTAGTTTCTCCAGTTCTCATTAGAACCACCTCGGCATCTCGAGTAGCGGAATCCACCATCATATCCCTAATCTCCCCCTCCTCCACCACCATAGCTGTAACCTCCGTCGCTCCTTCCACTTCCATAACCACCACTGCTCCGACCACCACCTCCATATCCATTAGCACCTCCAAATCCCCCACCACCACTATAGCCACCGCCACCAGATCCACCAGCCTCCGGATGGTGATGTTCCTACAAAGTTCTACCATTCTTATGGTTTAGGTTTAGGTTTTGGTTTATTAGGTTTTAGGGTTTAGGTATATTTTAATTTATTTATTTACTTTATGTTTAAGTTTAGGTTTGGGTTAAGTTTAATGTTTAGGGTTTATAGTTTAGAGTTTAAGATTTAGGGTTTAGGTTTTAAGTTTTATGCTTTTAGGTTGGGTTTTGGGTTTAAGGGTTTTATGGTTTAGGGTTTAGGTTTAGGGTTTAGGATTTAGGGTTTAAAGTTTTTTAAAAAAAAAATTAAGTAAACCAGAGTTTAGTTTATTTAGTATATTTAGTTAGATTATTATTTATTTTAGTTTAATTTATTTTTATTTTATTTAGGTTTATTTTTTATTTCATTTTAGTTTATTTATTTATTTTATAGTTTTTTAGTTATTTTTTAGGTTTAGGTTTATATTTAATGAGTTTTATTTTATTTTATTTTTAGGTTTAGGTTTTTTTTATTTTGGTTTAGGTTTAGGATTTTATTTTATTTTAAAGTTTAGTTCTTAGATTCATTTTAGGTTTATTTTAGGTTTTATTTTAGGTTTAGGTTTATTTTAAGTTTATTTTATTATATTTAGTTTAGGTTTAGGTAAGTTTATTTTAAGTTTTAAGTTTAGGTTTTTTTATTTTAGTTTAGTTTAGGTTTATTTTATTTTTATTTTAGGTTTAGTTTTTTTAGGTTTTTTTAATATATTTTAGGTTTATTTTTTTATTTTATTTAGTTTTATTTTATTTTATTTTAGGTTTTATTTTATTTTTATTTTATGTTTAGTTTTATTATATTTAGGTTTCTTATTAGGCTTTAATTTATTTTTAGTTTAGATTAAGTTTTATTTAATATATTTATTTTTTTTTATTTTAATTTATTTGGGTTTAGGTTTAGTTTAGTTTTATTTTATCTTATTTTCCATTTATTTAGGTTTAGGTTTATAAATTTATTTTATTTTTATGTTTATTTAGGTTTAGGTTTTAGATTTGGGTTTAGGCTCAGAGCCTGGGTGCCTGGTGGGTTAGTCAGATGAGAGTTTAGGGTCAGTGGCTCAGTTTGTGGGGTTTTAGATTGCCTGGAGCCTGATCAGTTTAGGAGTGGCTCAGTTTTTTAAGACTCCATGTTTAGTAAGATTTAGGGTTACCAGGGTTTAGGTTAGATCAGGGTTTAGGGTTTAGTATTTTTTAGTTTAGGGTTTGTGGTTTAGGGTTTAATGTTTAAGGTTTAGGTCAGTTTAGGATTTAAGTTTTAGGTTTAGGTTTAAGATTTAGGATTTGTTATGGTTTTTTTTTTTAGTTAATCAGAGTTTAGGGTGTTTTAGGGTTTAGGGTTTAGGGAGATTTATGTGGTTTAATGTTTGTTTATGGTTGGGTTTAGGGTTTAGGATTTTGGGTTTAGGATTGTAGGTTTTATGGTTTAGGGTTTAGGGTTTAGGTTTTAGATTTAGGGTTCAGGTTTTAGTTTAGGGTTTAGGGATTTTGTTTTTTTTTTCAAGAGAGAAAAAATTCAGATTCAACATTTCTTCTTTTTGATTTCATCAACCAAGTAACACAAAAAATTTTCTAAGATAAAAGCGACAACATAGATAAAAAATGAGCATGCATAGAGCAAATCAAAAACCCTAAATAACTAGGATCATTTCTACTATAAAGACATAGTTTCATAAGCAGCAGATCGGATTGGTGGTTCTTCAGTTTCTTCAGTTCCTATCAGAACCACCTCGGCCATTCGAGTCGCTGGATCCACCATCATATCCCTGATCTCTCCCTTCGCCACCACCACTGTTGTATCCCCCTTCTATCCTCCTGCCTCTATTACCACCACTGCTCCGTCCACTACCTATATAACCACGAGCATGTATAGATCCCCCACCACCACTATGATAATCGCAACCTCTGCTTTCACATCCACCACCAGATCTAGATTAAGCCTAGTTCACGGTGATGTTCGCCAAGGTTCTGCCCATTCTTAAGGTGTAGGTTTAGGTTTATTAGGTTTTAGGGTTTAAGTTTATTTTCTTAATTTATTTAGTCACTTTAGGTTTAGGTTTAGGGTTTGGCATTTGTATTTGGGGTTTAGGGTTTAGGGTTTAGGTTTAGGGTTTAGTGTAGTTTAGGGTTTAGGGTTTTTTTTAGGGTTTAGGGTTTTTTAGGGTTAGTTTAGGGTTTAAAAATTTTATGGTTTTCAATTAAGAAATCAGAGGTTTAGTTTATTTAGTTTATTATTTATTTTAGTTTAGTTTATTTTTATTTTCACATAAGTTTATTTTAAATTATATTTATTTTATTATTTTAGTTTATTTTATTTTATTTTATTTTAGGTTTAGGTTTGGTTTTATTATTTTTAGTGAGTTTTATTTTTATTTTATTTTAGGTTTTGGTTTTATTTTTATTTTAAGTTTAGTTAAGTTTTTATTTTATTTTTAGGTTTAGTTTTAAGTTTTATTTATGTTTATTTTTAGGTTTATTTTATTTAGTTTTAGGTTTATTTTAGTTTATTTTTTCTTTTAGTTTAGGTAGGATTATTTATTTTAAGTTTGGTTTAGGTTTTATTTTATAGTTTATTTTATTTATGAGTTTATTTTATTTTATTTATTTTATTTTATTTTAGTTTAGGTTTTATTTTTAGTTTAGGTTTCAGTTTATTTTTATTTATTTTAGGTTTTATTTTGGTTTTTTTAGTTTTAGGTTTTATTTAGTTTTACTTATTTTATTTAGGTTTATTTTATTTTATTATGTAGTTTTATTTTATTTAGGTTTTTATTCCTTTATTTATTTTTTTTAGCTTAGGTTTATTTGTCTAGTTTCATTTATCTTATTTTATTAATTTTAGGTTTAGTTTATTTATTTATCTTTATTTTAAAGGTATTTTAGTTTAAGTTTTCAGGTTTTTAGGCAGTCTGTTTAGGGTAGGGTTTTTTTGGGGTTTTATTTTGGTTTTAGTTGGCTCAGCCTGGTCAGGGTTTTAGGCTCAGGGCTCAGGGTCATAGGGCCTGGGTTCAGGGTTAGTTTTAGGGCCCAGGGTCAGGTTAGGGCCCAGTTTAGTCAAGTGGCCCAGGGGGGGTTTAGTCATGGTAGGTTAGCAGGGCCTGGGGTCAGGTGTCATGGCCCAGCTCAGTTTTTTTTAGTCAGGGTCTAGTTTAGTTAGGTTCAGGATCTTGGTTTATGGCCTAGGGTTTTAGGGGTTTTATTAAAACCATGCAAAGTCAGGTTATTTAGTTTATTTTATTTATTTAATTTTATTTTATTTTATTTAGGTTTTACTTATCTTAATTTAGTTTAGTTTATTTATTTTGGTTTATTTATTTTAGTTCAGGTTTTATTTTAGTTTATTTTTAAGTTTATGTTTAGCTTTAGTTTCTTTACTTTAGTTTATTTAATTTATTTAAGTTTATTATTTGATTTTAGGTTTAGGTTTAGTTTTAATTTGGGTTTAAGTTTTATTTTTTTATTTATTTATAGTTTAGGTTTTTTTTAGGTTTATTTTATTTAGTTTAGTTTAGTTTTTTTTATTTTGTATTTATTTTAGGTTTTATTTGGTTTAGGTTTTATTTAGTTTTTATTTATTTTATTTTTTTTATTTTATTATGTTTAGTTTTTATTTTATTTAGTTTTGTTTTTTTAGTTTAGTTTATTTTTTATTTATTTTATTTAAGTTTGTTTTTTATTTTATTATATTTTAGTTTTAGGTTTAGTTTAGGTTTATGTTTTATTTTATTTTATTTATTTTATTTTTTTTTTTATTTATTATATTTTAGCTTTTGGCTGGTTTAGGTTTATGTTTTAGGTTTTGGTTGGTTTAGTTTAGGTTTGGGGTTTAGTGGTGGGTTTGGGGTTTGTGGCTTGTTTTAGCTTAGGTTTTAGGGTTTAGGGTTTAGGTTTGGGGTTTAGGTGGTTTAAGTTTTGGCTGTTGTGGTTTAGGTTTAGGGTTAGTTTAGGTTTAGGGTTAGGGTTTTCAAATTTTATTTTTCTAAATTAAGTAAATTGGTAGGTTTATGTTTTGTAGTTTATTTATTTTAGTTTATTTTTTATTTTTTATTTTTTAAAATTAAGTAAAATGATAGGTTTAGGTTTATTTAGTTTTATTTATTTATTTTAGTTTATTTTATTTTATAAATTGCCCGACTTCTAGACTTATAACCATGTTGAGTGGTCGCAAGCTATCTCCACCTAGGATTTTAAAACCATGTAGTTTGGTCTTATGATTTGCAAGATAACTAGGGTAGTTATTTAATTAGATTGAGACTAAAGTCCTAAACACACTCTCTAATATACTAGAGCATGAGTGGTATGAGCATATGACTTAATCTATAAATGCAAAATCTTTTTGAATTTTATTTCATTTTAGAACATCATTTTGATAGAGGCTTTTGGATTTCTTATGCCTAAATGCATGATGAAATAGGTTATGGATCAAATCAACTAGAAGAAGGTGTTCTCCACTATAAGGAATGCCCTCACAGGTCAAACATTCCTTTATCATGCAAGGATGGAGATCCTTCATGTTCAAGAGAGAAAGAATATGCATGCATGATGTGAGACACATAGCCATACAACTAAAGGGTTGCTAAATCTTTTAATTATCTTATTTATGTTTTAGACTTTATGATGAAGTTATGAGTTGTTTAAAATTTAGTTATGAGTGATTAGTTGGGTAGAAAAGTTATTTTTATCTTAAGAGACTAATCATATCCAAGACACATATTAAATCATCAATCATATAAGAAACTATGAGAGGCATTCCAACCCAATGCACAATTTTAACATAACATCAAACAATTATATAAACTATCACAAAAAAAAAAAAAGACAGCGGGTCGGTACCACCGCATAAACCCAAGATGATAGAAAAGCTAGGTAGCCGAGCTCTACCCTTTTACAACCTGGAACATGAAAGAATAATTATAATTTTATTAAATGCTATGGGGGCTTCTTTCTTCATATCTCCATTTCCAATTTGGTTTCTTCTTTGATTTGGATGGTGCTTGCTTCAAAGGAATCACAGGGCACTCTAAGATAAAGCCTTCTGACCACTGCTCATCCTAATCCTCCGTATCATTAATCCTAATTCCTATTGCTTAAATTATGTGGGAAAAGTAAATCTAACTACACCTACAAAATAGAGGTTAGCTAAATATACATATAATCCCAAGTAGTTGAATTTATAATTTGGACTTAGTACCCTACACATAGGTAACTAAGCTCACCTGTCCTAACTTGGATTATACTTAAAGATTTAAGAAACATGCAAAAAGAGCATTTACATTTATTTTTTAACATCCCTTAAGCATAATCCCCTATAGAAAATATGATTAGGCTAATATTGTCCTATCATCCAGTCTATGTGCCATTGTTAAAACAGTGAAGTGAAGTAATAATGACCACCTTAGGACTAGCTAAAGCCTTGTGTTCCCGGGATGTCCAGACTATATACCCATTACCATTCAATCTTATATAAATCAACACTTGAATAGAGGAAAGAGAATTCAACATTCATACACTTAAGCTATAAGGACATGCATTTCTTATGTATTTATAATTAGCATCATAACACATATTATTATTCATTTATAAGCTGTTAAAAATACATTTGGATTTAATAGTGATAATAGCCATGCATATATTAAATTAAATCAACGCATGTAAGCTTACATAAAGGAAATCCATTTTATTTTACTTGATTAAGAAAAGATGGATGCATGAATTGAAATGACATGCCAAATTTAACATGATTGGAAAGAGGACAATCAAATATACGCATGAGATTCATTCAACCAAACTAGTTCTTAAGGAGAATCAAAACAAATAAGATTATTTAAAGAAAACCAAAGCTTCTTTATTAATTAAGTTTTGAATTTGACTTGATTTAAAGAATATAAGATAAATAATCACTTATTTTAAACACATTCCCACATTACTAATTTATTTTAATTTAAGCAAATGTAATTAAGTTGATTTTATGGGTTAATTAGGTTGAACCCTTAATTAGATGAATTAAATAGCCTTACTTATGCCACCTTAAAGTAATTAACTAAATAATTATGAGCCAACATGATATGCATGGAAAATAAACCTGCAATGATCCTAGAAAATAAAAGGGGCCTAATGCAATTGGCTCATGATTAATAGTTAATTAGATTAAGGGACTTAATTAATTACTCTTATGGTTTTTCCACAAATTTTGACTAACAATAATTTCAATAAACTCTTTTAGGTTATTAAACACCTAAAGACTTATGCCATGATTTAATTAAGGTCCGATGTGATTATGATTTTAATTTGATTAATTGATTTAATCAATTAGTTAAATCTTGATTAATTTCATGTAAAAAAAGGGTGAAATGATCTTAAGGAAAGGGGTCCCAACCATATTCCTTAGTTCACTTATTGTTGAAAAATGATTAATAAACTTAATTAACTAATTTATTACTATTCATTAAATTAATTAATAATTATTAACTTGAAAGAGTAGTTAAGGTTTAATTAGTCAATTTTCCTAATTAAGTGAGTAATAAATCTCAAGAAAATCATGGGAGGTAGAGGTCATCCCATTAAATTAACCCATAAAATTTTGGATTAATTGCTCAAGTAATTAAAGAGTAATTAAGCTAATTAATTTTATAATTAAATCTTAATTACTTTTTAAAATTAGTTAAGATCATTTTAATTAATTCTTCTCTAAAATACCTTTAAAATGAGTATTTATTTTAATTTTTTTATTTCTCTATGTTTTTTTTATGATTTTTAGAAGTTTCAGCCATTAAAAATGATTAATTAAGCCTAATCCTATAGGCGCCACGTGGTGCGCTGATGCGGCATGCTTTCCACATGGCGTGCAGGATTGGCTACTTATAATTTTTTTGACTCAACACGTACGTGGCGGCGATGGATGTGCTTTTTTGTTTGCCACCTAATCTAGGATCAGATGGCAATGATTAATACACAACTTAATAAGATTAAATTAGATCGATCTAGTGGATCTAATCACGACCGTCTGTTCTGATAATGTGGAATGGATGGTGCGTGATTTAACATCACACGAGTGAGGGAGAATGGAGTCGTCCATCATTGCTCACTTGATTTGAGCAAACCTGAGCTCAGATCAACTCTAAAAGGATCCCACACCTTCTCGACATTGATCGGAGAAGATCCAATGGTCATGATCACATGAGATGCAAGTTTTCTTCAAAATGCTCCAACCCATTTTTGACTAAGGATCCATTTCGAAAGCATACCTAGGAGCTTAAGATCAATGGCTTGAATGATTGAGGAAGCTTCATCTAGTGGAGATGAAGCCCTATTAACCAACAATTGGATCAATTCCTCGATGTTCACTCAGATGGCCATGAACTGACAATTTGGAGCTCAACTTTGATCAAAGTCCCATCTCCAATGCTCAAGAAGCTTGGGAGATGATTCATTCTTGCTTGACCAGGCCTAGAGAATGTGCGTACAAATTTAATTTGAGCTTGATGAAGAAATGGGAAGTTAGGTTAGAAATTGGAGTGTCATATTTTGAGACGGACGGGAATGGTATTTTTTTATCGACGAACAAGCTTGGGAGCTTAAGGAATGGCCCTAACAGCTCGTCTTGGGTAGCTAAAGCTCTAAAGAATGATTTTTGTGTGTGTGTTTGAGTGGAAACAAGGGGTTGTATACCCCTCTTCCTCTTAATCAGATGGTTGGATCGGGTTTGGATTCTAGTGGAAGTATGACCATCTCAGGGAGTTATGGGTGGCAAGGAGGATGTGAGTTGGATCAGCATGGTTGGTTGAAGGTGTGGAGGTGGCTGCCAAGGAGGAATCAAGGGTGTCCTATGGGTTTCAAATGCTCTGATGGGGAGGGTGAGGTGATTTCACCTCCCATGGGTCATGACCAAACCACCCCTTGGTCGAGGTCAGGTGCCTAGGTGGACCATTGGGAGAGTACCAACTAGTCAATGAATAGAAATGACCACTTATATTGGTGATTTGTCTCATGTGATGCCCTTGACCCAAGGGTAGAATGATCATTTGGTATTGGATTTGATTTGGGCAGATTTGAAATTAGCAAAAAGTGGGTTAGCCCAAATTTCAAGTCAATTGGAGTTGATATGGTTAAGTTTGGCTCAATTTGACTCATTTAGGTCAAATTGGGTTAGGTTGGGTCAAGTTGACAAATTGGTCAAATTGGGTCAAACCAAGAGTTTGGTCAAGTTAATATGATCATTTGGGATGTTTTTGGTTCAATTGGTTTGGTTTAGTTTGGCTTAGATTTGATTTTGGCTCATTTGAATTCATTTTGAATCAAGTGGTTAAGTTGAACAATTTGACCACATTGGCCAAATTGGTTTGGGTTTAGTGACCAATTGAAGATGATTATAGGCTTTGGTTTCAATTAATTTGGTTTTAGTTTTGATTTAGGCAACTTGAACCTTTAGGTCAATTTGGGCTAAGTAGGTCAATTGGGTTCAATTGGGCCCAATCATGGCTTTGGTCAAGTTAAACAATCAATTTGGAATGAACTTGAGCCATTGGTTGCAATCAATTTGGTTTATATTTTGATTTGACACAATTTTATCTATAAGGTCAATTTGGGTTAACTTGGGTCAAGCGTGCCAATTGGGTTTGGTTAGACTCAATTGAAGGCCAAGTCATATTCAAATATTGATTTTGATTTGGTTTGAACCATTGGTTTCAAGGGATTTGGCATAGGTTCCAATCTGGATAGTTTGGGTTCATATGGGTTAAGGGGTTGACTTGATCAAATGACCAACTTGACTTGGTGTGACCCAATTTGTGATAATTGATCAACTTAAGGTGATCAACAATCATGATGGGAGGTTTTGATGGGCTTGGTTCAATCCAACTTGGGTAGAATCAGAACTTGGCTCAATAGGTCAATTTGGCCACTTTGGGACAAGTAGACCAATTGAGTTTAGTTGGCTTTATTTTGGGTTGAGTTTGGTTTAGTTGAGATTGATTTAGTTGAAATTCAATTTCAATTTGCTTGGGTTCAAATGGGTTTTGGTTCATTTGAACATTTCAAGTCAAAAGGGTTTTGTTGGGTTTGACTTGGGTTGATTTTGGTTTAGCCTGATGATTATATATTTCATTTATATTTGTGAATATAATTGAATGCATGATATTCATGAGAAAACCAATTGAATTTGGATTTTAGAATGAAGGAATTTGGTTAAGTCCATGGAGTTGGATCCTGTGGCTTAAGTTTGTATTTTGATTTGGTTTGATTTTATTTTGAAGATTTAAAGGTATATTTCATTTTAATTTGTGAAGATGATTGAAAATATGATTGATTTGTGAAAAAATCAATTGAGTTTGACTTGATTAAGGTTTGACTAAGTTCATGGGATATGACATATGGCTTAGGAAGGGTTTCGATTTAATTTGATTTATTTTGATTTAGTTTTGGTCATTTGGATGTAGATTTGATTTATATTTAGGAAGTTGATTGAAGATATATATTGATTATCAGAAAATCAATTGATTTTGGATTGATTTGGATTAAGATTTTTTTAAGTTCATGGGATAGGTCATATTGCATAGGAAGGGTTTCAAGTTTGGATTTGATCATGGGCTTCAGTCATTTGGTTTTTGAATTTGGGTTTGGATTTGGATTTGAATTTGATGTTTGAAGTGAACTTGAGGTTTGATTTGAGAAGGTGAACATGGATTGGATTTGGGTTGTAGGGTAGGTGGATCATCTTAATCCCTAATGCATAACCTAATCCTATGGTTAACCATTCTAAGTCTTTAGGCTTAGGTTAAGTGTTTAACTATTTATTAGAAGTGTCTTATGACTAGGGAAGTCTTAGTGTCTAGAAGACTCCTAAGTCTAAGATCGAAAGATGGAATATGCAAAGTGAGGTCAACAAGACTCAGGATCCATAGTGTTGACCTTAGAGATAGATGATTGGAAGACCGAAGCCAAGTTTCACATTATAAATTCGGATACATCTTTCAACGCTTTGCTTGGTAGTCCATGGATACATGAGAGCAACATAGTTCCATCCTCTCTACATCAGTGTATGAAGTTCGTGAGAGGTGGGATCGTCTACTATGTCTGAAGAGATCTCTAGCCATTTACAGTTCACAAGGTCAGCATATATGAGGATGTGGCTTACTACCTCCATCAAAATCAATAAGTCTATTCTCATGAACTTGGTCAAATTTTAAAATAATAGAAAAAGTATTAGAAAGAAAAAAAAAAGAAAAAGAGAAGAAGAGAGAAAATGAAAAAAAATAAAAGGGAGCGAAAATAGACATGGAGGAGTGGAACGGACAATCAATTCCCATAGTTTGTTACTAACTCCACTGTGGAAAAAACCTCTTTATTGGACACTAATAGAAGATATGTCCTAGCTACCAGGAGTACACCTGCTATCCATATAGACTTAGAATCTAATTCATAGGATGAGTCTTATATGGTTAGCACACCAGCCAACACTTCTTAGTAGTAAATTCGCTTGGAGGTGACACTTGAGCCATATAGTGATGAAGATTAGGCTCCAAAGTAAAGAATAAGTTTATCCAAGTCTATATGTAAAACAATTAGGCATCAGTTGGGAACCATAGCTCTAGCCTCACTTTCCTTTCAAAAAGTTGAGGGTTTGGTAGTTAAGGAAGCCCCTAAGTCATCCACAGGTGTGAAGACTTAAAGGTTCTTTCTGAGAGCATCATCTTTAAGTCAAGAAGTTGATGTAGAACTTGAGGATGATTCATATAAAGATTTAATAGAATTACCTTTTGATTGGTACTTGCCTTGTGTTCATAATTTAATAAAGAATGGGTTAATCCCACATACTTCGTCAAAGCACAAGTTAGACTACTCTTAAAGAATATAAAAGAAAAAAAATGCAAAAGCTCTTAATCAAGACCAAGACTAAGATTCGGTACAGTGGTTCCAATCAATGATGACGATTACTACATAGTCATCACCGATCATTTAGAATTCGATAGGTTCTTTTCAAATCACATTAACTCATATGAGGAGCTATGCTTAGAAACTTCAGATGATCTAGATGATTTTGATGTCAAAGATGCACCGCAAAAGCTTGAAGAAGAAATCAAGTCAACATCAACGAGCTCAAGAAAATGAACTTAGGAACTGAAGAAGATCCATGCCCGACCTACATCAGTTCTTTATTGAATGAAATTGAAACCAATGACTTAGTTAGGCTATTGGCTGATTTTAAGGACTGCTTTGCATGGAGTTATGAAGAGATGCTTGCATTGGCTCCTGATGTAGCAAGCCATAAACTAGTAATAGAGTCTACTTCTAACCCTATCACGCAAGCTTCTAGATGCATGCGATTAGACATAGAATAATAGCTCATTCAATTTATTTTAGTTTTAGGTATAGGTATAAGTCTTAGTTTAGGTTTTTATTTTATTTTATTATTTTATTTTATTTTGGTTTAGGTTTTTTTTTATTTTATTTTTTAGGTTTTGTTTAATTTTGGTTAACATTTTTAGGATTTAGTGTTTAAGGTTTAGTATTTTGAAGAGTTTAAGGTTTAGGGTTTAGTGTTGTAGGTATAGGGTTTTGGGTTTTGGGTATTGGGTTTAAGGTTTAGGGTTTATTTTTTATTTTTAAGTTTAGGTTTAGGTTTTTATTTTATTTTTTTAGGTTTAGGTTTTAGGTTATTATTTTAGGTTTGTTTTATTTTTGTTTTATGTTTAGTTTTTATTTCTATTTATGTTTTTTATTTTTAGGTTTATTTTATATTTTTAGTTTAGTTTAGGTTTCTATTTATTTATTTTAGTTTAATTTTTATTTATTTTTTTATTTTATTTTAAGGTTTAGTTTTAGGTTTAGGTTTAGTTTTAGTTTAGAGATTTTATTTTTATATTATTTTTTTATTTAGATTTAAATTTTCATTTATTTTATTTTTATGTTTTATTTAGTTTAGGTTTAGTTTTTTAGGGTTTAGGATTTAGGATTTAGGATTTAGGGTTTAGGGTTTAGGGTTTAGGGTTTGGGGTTTAGGGTTTAGAGTTTAGGGTTGTAAATTTTAGGATTTGTGGTTTGGGTCCGTGGTTTTAGGGTTTTGGGTTTGCTAGGGTTTAGTGTTTAGACTATAAGTTTAGGGTTAGTTTCTAGGTTTTTTACTTTTTTTTATTTATTACTTATTTATTTTATTATTATTTTAATTAAGCAAACTAATATTTTTAGGTTTATTTAGTTTATTTTTTATTAATTTTATATTTCTATTTAGTTTTTTTATTTTTATTTAGTTTAGTTTATTTATTTTAGTTTAGGTTTTTAATTTTAGTTCATTTTTTAGGTTTAGGCTTCGGTTTAGGTTTATTTTTAGTTTAGTTTTATTTTTATTTTATTTTTACATTTTAAGTTTTATTTTTTATTTTCAGGTTTAGGTTTAGGTTTTTATTTTATTTTTTTAGGTTTAGGTTGTATGCTTATGTTTAGGTTTTATGTTTTAGTTTAGGTCTAGATTTATTTTTAGTTTATTTTATTTTATTTAGTTTAGGTCTAGGTTTAGGTTTATCTTCTTTTAGGTTTAGGTTTAAGTTTTATTTATTTTAGTTTAGGATTATTTTATTTTTATTTTAGGTTTAGGTATTTTTTAGTTTAGGGTTTAGGTTTTATTTTTTATTTATTTTTAGGTTTATTTATAGGTTTATGTTTTTATTTAGTTTTTAGGTTTATGTTTAGATTTAAATTTAGGTATAGGTTTTGGTTTTAGTTTTGGTTTTTATTTCATTTCATGTTTTTATTTTATTTAGGTTTAGGCTTTTTTAATTTTATTTTTAGGTTTTCTTCAATTTAGGTTAAGGTTTTTAAGCTTTAGGGTTTGGGGTTGTAGATTTAGGGTTAGTTTTGGGGCTTAGAGTTTATGGTTTAAGATTTAGGATTTAGGGTTTAGGTTTATTTTTTTTTATTTAGTTAAGTTTATTTATTTTTGGTTTTTTTACTTTAGTTTATGATTCTTATTTTAGTTTATTTTTTAGGTTTAGGATTAGGTTTATATTTATTTTTTTAGTTTAGTTTTATTTTTATTTTATTTTTTAGGGTTAGATTTTCATTTTTATTTTTATGTTTAGGTTTAGGGTTTTTTTTTAGGTTTAGGTTATAGGTTTTTATTTTAGGTTTAGTTTTTTTTACATTTATTTTAAATTTTGTTTAGGTTTTTTTATTTTTAGGCTTATTTTATTTTATTTAGTTTAGTCAATGTTTTAATTTATTTTATTTTGGTATAGTTTTTATTTTCATTTTATTTTATTTTAGGTATAGTATAGGTATAGATTTATATTTTATCTTTTATTATTATTTATTTTTAGGTTTTTTATTTAGTTTATTTAGTCAGTTTAGGCCTGGAGTTTAGGTTTTCCTTTTAGGTTTGGCCTAGGCTCAGGTCCAGTTTAGGTTTTGGGTTTGGCCTGGGGGTTGGGCTCTGGGTTTTGGGCTGGTTTGGGTAGGGTTTATCATTACTTGTTTAGGGTTTTAGGGGGCTGTGAGTTTAGGTTAGGGTTTAGGGTTTAGGGTTAGTTTTAATTTTTTTTTTAAATTAAGTAAACAAGAAGGTTTAGGTTTATTAATTTTATTTTTTATTTATTTTAGTTTATTTTATTTTCTATTTCAATTTTTTTATATTATATTTAGTATAGTTTATTTCTTTTAGGATTATATATTCTAGTTTAGGTTTTAAATTTCAGTTTATTTTTTAGGTTTAGGTTTAGTTTTTTTTGTTTTAATTTTATTTTATTTTTTAGGTTTAAGTTTAGGTTTATTTTTTTAGTTTAGTATTATTTTTTATTTTATTCTTTAGGTTTAGCTTTTATTTTTAGGTTTACGTTTTAGGTTTTTATTTTAGGTTTATATTTTTGGTTTTATTTCTTTATTTAGGTTTAAATTTATTTTTAGTTTTTTTTATATCATTTAGTTTAGGTTTAGGTTTAGGTTTAGGTTTATTTATTTTAGTTTAGATTTAGGCTTATTTTATTATTATTTTAAGTTAAGGTTTTTTTTAGTTTAGGGTTTAGTTTTTTTTTAATTTACTTTTAGGTTTATTTTTTAGGTTTAGATTTTTATTTAGTTTTTATTTCATTTTATTTTAGGTTCATTTTATTTTTATTTTTTGTTTAGTATTTATTTTATTTAGTTTTTTTTGGTTTATTTTATTTTTTTAGTTTAGTTTAGGTTTTTATTTATTTTTTTTTTCTTTAGTTTTTATTTATATTATATTTAATTTTTAAGTTTAGGTTTAAGTTTAGGTTTTTATTTTATTTTATTTTAAGTTTTATTTATTTATATCTTTTAAGTTATCTATTTTAGGTTCAAGGTTTAGGTTTGAAGAGGTTAATGGTTTAGTGGACTGAGTTTAGGGTTTGGGTTTAGGGTTTGGCTTTAGGATTAGGGTTTAGGTCAGGGTTTAGGGTTTAGGATTTAGGGTTTGTTAAAGGTCATGGTTGTGGTCAGGTAGTTTTTTTTTTAATTTTAATTTTTTAATTAAGTAAAGAAGTAGGTTTGGGTTCATTTAGTTTAATTTTTATTTATTTTAGTTTATTTTTTTATTTAGGTTTATTTTTATTTTTATTTTTATTTAGTTTAGTTTATTTATTTTAAGTTTATTTATTTTAGTTTAGGTTTATTTTACTTTAGTATATTTTATAGGTTTATGTTTAGGTTTATTTTTTTAGTTTAGTTTTATTTTTATTTGATTTTTCAGGTTTAGGTTTTTTTTTAAGTTTAGGTTTAAGTTTTTAGTTTATATTTTTAGGTTGAGCTTTTAATTTTAGGTTTAGGTTTTAGGTTTATTTTGGGTTTATTTCATTGTTTAGGTTTATTTATTTATTTTATTTTATTTCATTATTTTAGTTTAGGTTCAGTTTTAGTTTATTTTATGTTTAGTTTAGGTTTATTTTATAGTTTAGATTTAGGATTATTTTATTATTATTTTAAGTTTAGGTTTCTAAGTTTAGGGTTTTTTTTTAATTTATTTTAGGTTTATTTTTAGGTTTAGATTTTTATTTTTTTATTTCATTTTATTTTAGGTTCATTTTATTTTATTTTACGCTTTAGTATTTATTTTAGTTAGGTTTTTTAGGTATATATTATTTTTAGTTTAGTTTAGGTTTTATTTATTTTATTTTAGTTTAGTTTTATTTATATTATATAAATTTTAGGTTTAGGTTTAAGTTTAGGTTTTATTTTATTTTATTTTTATTTTATTTAAGCATAGGTTTATTTATTTATTTTCTTTAAGTTTATTTTATTTATTTAGGTTTTTGGTTTGGTAAGGTTTAGGGTTTAGGTTTATGGTTTAGGGTGGCTCAGGATCAGGGCTTAGTGGCTCGTTTTTAGGCTCAGTGGATCATTTAGGGTTTTAGGATTTAGGGTTTCGAGTTAAAGGTTGGATTAAGGGTTTAGGGATTAGGGGTATTTTTTAAAAAAAATTTTAAATTTTTTTAAAATTAAGTAAACAAGTAGGTTTAAGTTTATTTAGTTTAATTTTTTTTATTTTAGTTTATTTTATTTTTTTTATTTTATTTAGGTTTATTTTTATTTTTATTTAGTTTAGTTTATTTATTTTAAGTTTATTTATTTTAGTTTAGGTTTTTTTTACTTTAGTTTATTTTTAGGTTTATGTTTAGGTTTAGGTTTATTTTTTAGTTTAGTTTTATTTTTATTTGATTTTTAGGTTTAGGTTTTATTTTTTATTTTTAGGTTTAGGTTTAAGTTTTTATTTTATATTTTTAGGTTTAGTTTTTAACTTTTTATTTTAGGTTTTTTAGGTTTTATTTTTTAGTTTAGGTTTAGGTTTATTTTTAGTTTATTTTATTTTATTTAGTTTGGGTTTAAGTCATTTTTTAATTTAGGGCTAAAATTTTATTTTTTTATTAATTTTTAGGTTTATTTTTTAGGTTTTTATTTAGTTTTAATTTTATTTTATTTTAGATTTATTTTATTTTTATTTTAGGTTTACTTTTATTTTAGTTAGGTTTTGTATTTTTAATTTAGTCTAGGTTTTCATTTATTTTATTTTAGTTTAATTTTTATTTTTTATTTTATTTTCTTTTTAGGTTTAGGTTTAGGTTTTAGTTTAGGGTTTTATTTTATTATATTATTAGTTTTTCGGCTTAGGTTTTTTTATTTATTTTATTTTTAGGTTTTATTTAGTTTACCTTTTGGTTTTTGGCTATTTTGGGAGGTTTAGGTTTGGGTTACTTTAGGGTTTCGATTGTGATTGTGGGTTGAGTTTGGGGTTTAGGGTTTAAGATTTAGTGTTTAGGGTCTGTGGTTTAGGGTTTAGATTTTGTGGTTCAAGGCTTAGGGTTTAGGTTTTAGGTTTGTGGGATTATGGTTTAGGTTTAGGATTGAGGTTTAGGTATAGGTTTTAGGTTTAGGTTCAGTTTTAGTTTAGATTTTAGATTTTTGGCTTTTGTAGAGAATAAATTCAGGTTCAACATTTCTTCTTTTTGATTTTATCAACCAAGTAACACCCCGAATTTTCTAAGACATTAGTGACAACATTGATAAAAAATGGGCAAGCATAGAGAAAATCAAAAACCTTAGATAACTAAAACCATCTCTACTCTAAAGACATGGTTCCATAAATAGCAGATCGGATCGGCCGTTCTTCAGTTTCTTCAGTTCCCATCAGAACCACCCTGGCTTCTCGAGTAGCAAGATCCACCATCATATCCCCGATCTCTCCCTCTGCCATCGCCATGGCTGTAACCTCTATCACTCCTCCCGCCTCCATAACCACCACTTCTCCGACCACCACCTCCATATCCACCGCATCACCGGATCCCCACCACCACCAATACCGACTCGCCTTATGGTTTTTTATTCTTATGATTATTTTATTTTTTTTAGTTTAGTTTAGCTTATATTTATTTTATTATAGTTTATTTGTATTAGGTTTAGGTTTTAGTTTAAATTTTTATTTTATTAAAGTTTAAGTTTTTTTATTTAATTTAAGATTAGGTTTTTAGGTTTTCATGTTTAGGGTTTAGGGTTTAGGGTTTTGGGTTTTTAAGGTTTATGGTGTTGGGGTTTTTGGTTTAGGGTTAGGGTTTACGATTTAGGGTTTAGTGATTGTTTTAGAGCTTGTGGTTTTAGGGTTTAGGGTTTAGGGTTTAGGGTTATCAGGGTTTAGGTTAGGGTTTGATTTAGGGTTTTGTGGTTTAGTGTGGGTTGGGTTTGTTTAGAATAGTTTAGAGTTTAGGGCTGTTTAGGTTATGACTGGTGTCATTTGGCCCAGGGTTTAGGGCCTGCAAGCCCAGTTTGGCCCAGGCTCCTGAGCTAGTTTGGAGGATGGTTATGCTGTTTAGGCCTTTACAACCAAAAACCACAGATTTAAATATTTAGTTTATATTATCATTACATAACCTTCTCATTTTAATTTTATCTTAATTTTTGTGCGCAGATCTGGCCCAGGGTATGCCTGTGATAGGCTCAGTGGGGTAGTGAGCCTCAGAGAGAGTTTAGTGGCCTGTGGCCCAGGGTCAGTGGCCTGTGGCCCAGGGTTTAGGGCCCAGGGCCTGTGGGTTTAGGCCCAGTGGTGAGGATCCAGGGTTTACATCAGGGTAGGGCCTATATTAGGGTAACCCAGGGCCTGTGAGCTCCAGAGATTTAGAGTCCTTAGCATCCTCATGGCCCAGGGCTCAGTGGCCTGGGGTCAGCTCCAGGGTTTAGGATTTAGGATTAGGGCCCAGGATTTGGCTGGCCTGTGGCCCAGATAGGGTTGGAGATTTAAGGCCAGGGTTGGCCCAGGTTTAACTCAGGTCAGTGGCCCAGCCTCAGGTTTGTGGTTTGATTTTTAGTGGTTTGGGCTCAGGGCCTGTGGCCCAGGCTCATGGCTAGGGCCCAGGGCCTGGGTCTAGGGCTCAGGGTTATTGGGTTAGGGTTTTATTTTATTTTTAAATTTTTTTTATTTTTTTAGTTTAATTTTTATTTATTTTATTTTTCTTATTTTTGTTTAGGTTTATTTTTTTATTTAGTTTAGTTTATTTATTTTAGGTTTATTTATTTTAGTTTAGGTTTTTATTTTAGTTTTTTTTTAGGTTTAAGTTTAGGTTTACGTTTATTATTTAGTTTAGTTTTATTTTTATTTTATTTTTTAGGTTTTGGTTTTATTTTTTTATTTTTAGGTTTAGGTTATAGTTTTTATTTAGTTTTTTATGTTTATCTTTTAAGTTTTTATTTTAAGTTTATTTTTAGGTTTTATTTTTATGTTTAGGTTTAAGTTTATTTTTTATTTATTTTATTTTATTTTATTTTATTTATTTTAGGTTTAGGTTTTATTTATTTTAGTTTAGTTTATTTTAGTTTATGTTTAAGTTTATTTTATTTTTATTTTAGGTTTAGGTTTTTTTTTTTAGTTTAAGGTTTAGGTTTTATTTTTAATTTATTTTTAGGTTGCTTTTTTAAGTTTAGGTTTTGATTTAGTTTTAATTTTATTTTATTTTAGATTTATTTTATTTTTATTTTAAGTTTAGTTTTTATTTTATTTAGGTTTTTTATTTTTTAATTTAGCTTAGGTTTTTATTTATTTTATTTTAGTTTAGTTTTTATTTTTTATTTTATTTTCTTTTAGGTTTAGGTTTAGGTTTTGGTTTAGGTTTAGGTTTTAATTCAGCTTTTATTTATTTATTATTAATTTTTTAGGCTAAGTTTTTTGGGTTTAGTGTTTAGGGATTAGTGTTTGGAGTTTAGGGTTTAAATTTTAGGGTTAAGGATTTTAGGGTTTTGGGTTTATGGTTTAGGATTTAGGGTTTAGGGTTTAGGTTTAAGGTATAAGGTTTAGGGTTTTTGGCTTTTTTTTAATAGAGAATAAATTTAGATTCGACATTCCTTCTTTTCGATTTCATCAACCAAGTAACACACCAAGTTTTCTAAGACATAAATGATAATAAAGATCATAAATGGTCATACATAGAGCAAATCAAAAACCCTAGATCGCTAGAACCATCTCTTCTGTAAAGACACGGTTCCATAAATAATAAATTAGATAGGTCATTCTTTAGTTTCTTCAGTTCCCATCAGAATCACCCCAGCTTCTTGAGTAGCAGGATCCACCATCATATCCTTGATCTCTGACTGCCATTTCCATAATTGTAACATTTGTCACTCCTCCTGCCTCCATAATAACCATTATTCTGACCGCCACCTATATATCCACCAACACCTCTAGATCCCCCACCACCACTACGATAACTGCCACCTCTGCCTTTGCCTCCACCGCTAGATCTAGAATGAGCCTAGTTGATGGTTATGTTCCTGACGTCAAGGTTCTGCCCATTCTTAGGGCATGGGTTTAGGTTTAGGATAATTAGGTTTTAGAGTTTAGGTTTATTTTTAAATTTATTTAGTTATTTTAGGTTTAGTTTTAGGGTTTTAGTTTTAAGGTTTAGGGTCTGATTTAGGTTTTTTTTTTTTTATGCTGTGGTTTAGAATATTTAAGATGGTTATTAAAGACTTTAAAGTTTAAGGTTTAGGGTTTAAGGTTTTGGGTTCTTAGGGTTTAGGGTTAAAGGTTTAAGGTTTAGGGTTGCAGGTTTAGGTTTTAGGGTTTAGGGTTTAAGGTTGTAGGTTAAGGGTGTAGGGTTTAGAGTTTAGGGTTTATGGTCAAGGATTTAGAGTTTAGAGTTTATGGTTTATGGTTTAGGGTTTTTATTTTATTTTTATTTTATTTTATTTTAGGTTTATTTTATTTTTATTTTATGTTTAGCATCTATTTTATTTTAGTTTTTTATTTTAGGTTCATTTTATTTTTTAGTTTAGTTTAGGTTTATATTTATTTTATTTTTTAGTTTAGTTTAGTTTAACAACAAAGACTAACCCGACATGAAGCATAATAATAACACAAAATGAGCTGCGAACAACATACCGAGTAGAGGCTAATCCCATGAGAATAACCAAACATAAGGCCAAACCAAAGAAGTATCCAGCAACAAACAACAAGGAACTGGGAGGCAACCCCCAAAAAAGTAAACCTAAAATTCTCCAAAAGAAGGCTCAGAAAGGCAACAACCAATAGTAGTTCCCACTAGGAAGGCCACCCATCCAACCATAAAAACTAGTAAAAAGTAATTCGAGTTCAAGAGGAGTGCCAACAAACAAAGTAGTGCAAAAATAGAATAAAGCCAAAGCAGAAACTATCTCATCCACCAGCAACCAAAGTAACAAGGCAGAGAAGACAGTAGTCACCAAGCTAACAAAACCAAGCCAACCTAGGTTGGAAAGATAAGAACCACCAAGTAGAAACCACTAGGCCAACCCAAAAGCAAAAGGTCAAAAACATAACCCGGCCAAAGCCAAAAGTCAAGTCTGGTTGGGTTTAGGGTTTAGGAGAGTGGTTTAGGGTTTAGGTTTAGGATTTAGGGTTTATAGTTTTATGGCTGGTTTAGGGTTTAAAGTTTAGGGTTTATGGTTTAGGTTTAGGTCAGTAGGTTTGGGGTTTTGGTCAGGTTTAGGGTTTATGATTTTTTAGGGTTTAAGGTTTTAGGGTTTGGGGTTTAAGATTTAGGGTTTTTATGGTTTAGTCTTAAGGGTTAAGGGTTTTCAATATTTTATCATGGTGGTTTAGGGTTTAGGGCCTAAGGTTTATGGTTTAGGATTTTAGTGTTTATTATTTAGGGTTTAGGTTTAGGTTTATTTTAGGTTTGTGGTATTTTTTTAAAATTTAAGTAAAGGTTTATTAAATTTAATTTTACTTATTTTATTTTTAATTTTTATATAGCTTTATTTTAAATTTTATATTTAGTTTAGGTTTTTTATTTTAGCTTATTTATTAGGTTTAGGTTTAGGTTAATGTTTATTTTTAGATTAGTTTTATTTTAATTTTATTTTTTAGGTTTAGTTTTAATTTTTTTTTTAGGTTTAGGTTTAGGTTTTTATTTTACTTTTTGAGGTTTAAGTTTTAGGTTTTTATTTTATTGTTATTATTAGGTTTTATTTTTTCTTTAGTATAGGTTTAGGTTTATTTTATTTTATTAGTTTAGGATTTAGGTTTAGTTTATTTTACGTTTATGTGTAGGTTTTATTTATTTTAGTTTAGTTTATTTTAGTTTAGGTTTAGATTTATTTTAGGTTTAGGTTTTTTTTAGTTTAGGGTTCATGTTTTTTGTTTTATTTATTTTTAGGATTTATTTTTAAATTTGTTTTTTTAGGTTTATGTTTTTATTTAGTTTTTATTTTATTTTATTTTAGGTTTGTTTTATTTTTATTTTATGTTTAGTTCTTATTATATTTATGTTTTTGATTTTTAGGTTTATTTTATTTTTTTTAGTTTAGTTTAGATTTTTATTTATTTTATTTAAGTTTAGTTTTTATTTTTTAGTTTATTTTATTTTTAGGTTTAGGTGTAGGTTTAGGTTTTAATTTAAGTTTTTATTTTATTTTATTTTTTTATTTTATTTAGGTTTAGGTTTTGTATTTATTTTACTTTTAGGTTTATTTAGCTTAGGTTTAAGTTTTTAGATTTTTAGGGTTTACGGTTTAGGGTTTAGGGTTTAGGGTTTAGGGTTTGTGGTTTAGGGTTTAGGGTGAGAGCTTTTTTTATTTTTTATTTTTTGATTTTTTTTAAATTCATTAAACCAGTAGGTTTAGGTTTATTTATTTTATTAGTTTATTTTTTATTTATTTTAGTTTATTTTATATTTTAGGTTTATTCTTTTTTATACAGTTTATTTTATTTACTTTAGCTTTATATATTTAACTTTAGATTTTTTATTTTAGTTTATTTTTTTTAAGTTTAGGTCTAAGTTTAGGTTTATTTATTTAGTTTATTTTAATTTATTTTGAGGTTTAGGTTTTTTTTTATTTTAGGTTTAGGATTATGGTTTTATTTTATTTTCAGGTTTAGGAGTTTAGGTTTGTTTAGTTTAAGTTTTATTTTTTTTTAGGTTTGGTTTATTTATTTATTTCATTTTAGGTTTTATTTAGTTTAGATTTAGATTTTAGGTTTTAGGGTTTTGGATTTTGGGTGCCAGGGTTTAGGGTTGGGGTTTAGGGTTTAGGGTTGTGGGTTTTAGGGTTTAGGGTTACTTTAGGGTTTAGGGTTTAGGGTTTTGTAATTTTAATTTTAATTTTGTATTTTTATTATTTTAAAATAAGTAAACCGGTAGTTTAGTTTAATTAGTTTTATTTATCTATTTTAATTTATTTCATTTTGTTTTTTAGTTTAGTTTATTTATTTTAGGTTTATTTATTTTAGTTTAGGTTCTTTATTTTTAGTTTTTTTTTTATTTTATTTTCTAGGTTTAACTTTTATTTTATTTTAGGTTTATGTTTAGGATCATTTAAATATTTTAGGTTTGTATTTTAGGTTCTTATTTTGGTTTATTTTAAGGTTTTATTTTTTAGATTTAGGTTTATTTTTAATTTTATTTTATTTAGTTTAGGTTTAGGTTTAGTTTAGTTTATTTTAGGTTTAGTTTAGTTTAGTTTATTTTAGTTTAGGTTTAGGTTTATTTAATTTTATTTTAGGTTAAGATATTTTTTTTAGTTTAGGTTTATTTTTTATTTATTTTAGGTTTATTTTGGATTAGGTTTAGTTAGTTTTTATTTTATCTTATTTTAGGTTTATTTTATTTTTATTTTTATTTTAGCTTTAGTTTTTATTTTAATTTTGTTTATTTTATGATTTTAGTTTAGTTTAAGATTTTATTTTTATTATTTTAGTTTAGTTTTTATTTTTTTTATTTTATTTTATTTTTAAGTTTATGTTTAGGTTTAGGTTTAGGTTTAGGTTTTTGCTTTAAGTATTTATTTTAATTTATTTTTTTATTTTATTTTAGTTTATGTTTTTCTATTTATTTTATTTTTAGGTTTTATTTAGTTTAGGTTTAGCATTTTAGCTTTTTATGGTTTAGGGTTTAGGATTTAGGGTTTAAGTTTTATGATTTTAGGGTTTGGGAGGGTTTATGGTTTGGGTGGTTTAGGTGGGTTTAGGGTATGTTTTATGGTTTAGGGTTTAGGGTTTACTATTTGGGGTTTTAGGGATTGTGGGTTTAGTTTAGGGTTTAGGTTTAGTGGTTTAGTGTTGTGGTTTAGGTTTAGGGTTTAGGTTTTAGTTTGGGGTTTTGGGTTTTTTTTTAAATAGAGAACAAATTGAGATTTAACATTTTGTCTATTCGATTTCATCAACCAAGTAACACACCATGTTTTCTAAGACACAAGCAAATAACATAGATAAAAAGTGAGCATGCATAGAGCAAATCAAAAACCTTAGATAACAAGAACCGTCTGAACTGTAAAGACACAGCGTAAGAAGTATCGATCGACAGTTCGCTGGTTCCCATCGAACCACCCCACCTCTCGAGTAGCGGATCCACCATCATATCCCATCTCTCCTCCACCACAATCATGGTCAACCTCCGCGCTCCTCCCGCCTAACCACCACTACTCCCACCACCACCTCCATATCGCCAAAGACCTCGAGATCCCCACAACCACTATGATAACGACCACCTCAGCCTTCGCCTCCAACGCCAGATCTAAACTGAGCCTTATTGACGGTGATGTTCCTATTGTCAAGATTCTACCCTTTCAAAATGCTTAGGTTTAGGATTCAATTTATTAGGTTTTATTTTTTAAGTTTATTTTTTAATTGATTACTTAGGTTTAGGTTTAGGTTTGGAGTTTAGGGTTTAGGGCTTAGGTTTAAGGCTTAGGGCTTAAAGTTTAAGGTTTTAGGTTTTAGGTTTTATGATATTAGGGTTTAGGTTTAGGGTTTAGGGTTTAGGTTTAGTGTTTAGTTTTTTAGGGTTTAGGGCTTGGGTTTAGGTTTAGGGTTTAGGGTTTAAGGTTTAGAGTTTAGGGTTTTAGGGTTTAAGGTTTATGGTTTAAAATTTAGGGTTTGAGGTTTAGGGTTTAGGGTTTCAGTTTAGGGTTTCAAGGTTTAGGGTTGTTTTGGGTTTTTTAGGTAAAGTTAGAATTTTATTACCACCAAAGGAAAATATACAATGTCCTTAAAAGGTGTAAAGCTCTAAAATTCTACTATTCTCTGAGCTACTAGAAACCTAAAGAGCTAAACTCCCATCCAAATGCATTAGAAAAGGAAAAGAAAGTAAAACATAAAATAGAATAGCTAAAAACATAACAGAAAAGAGACAGAGTAAAACTAAAATAAATCCTAAAAATAGTAAAAAGATGAGTGAGCGATAGTTCATGATATCTTTGAGAAAGCAAGATAAGCAAGATCCACAGTATCAACACTTGGGTTGACTGAGTAACGAACATTCCCTCTATAAAAGATCGAACCTGTAAAAGAAATCTGCAAAACACAACAAAGGCAAAAGCCATAGCTAAAAAGGATAAGCATAAAGAGAGGAAAAGGAGAGAGCTGATAAAGAGAATGCCCAGGCTCAGTTAGGATCATCTCAATGGGAAACAATACATATGAGCATCCAAATATCATAAAGATGGGTTAGAATCATGTGTAATGCTACCAACAAGAGAGAAGAGGTAAATAACATCAAAGCCATCATAGCCAGCATACCTGATACAAGAAAACATCGAAAGCTAGTAGTTCATAGAGTTTCAGATCTTGCACCACTAAACAAAGAGAAATCAGGCATCAACCAAAGACTAATCATAATAACCTAGAGAAAGGCTAGAAAGTCAGAACACCAACAAGAACCATTATCTAAATACCCATCCAAGCTCCAAACCAGAGAAAACTAGAACCAACCATTAACAAGCACTAGGCCAATGCCAATTGATAGAGAAACAACCAACAAAACTAAGATAGGAGCACTCAAGCCAAAGTCCAATAAGTAGTAGTCACCAAGCAAAACTAGGGTGAGCAACCACAAATGACTAAACAACTTAAAAATGAAACCATCAACCAACAAAAAGTAATTCAAGATAAAGAGGAGAGCTAATAAACCAACTAATGCAGATAATAGAATAAAGCCAGAGCATAAACCATCTCATCCACCAATAACCAGAGTAACAAGGTAGAGAAGACAACAACATGACTGAAAAACTAAGCCAACCTAGCCTAAAATAATAGGAACCACCAAGTTGCATCCACCAGCCAACCCAAAGTGAGGTCAAAACATAACCCAGCCAAAAGTAAAATAAGTTTAGGGTTAGGGTTTGTGTGTTTAGGCTTTGGGTTCTTTGAGGGTTTTGGGTTTAGGGTTGTAGGGAATATAGGTTGGGTAGGAGGGTTTAGGGTAATTGTGGGTGGGTTTAGTAGTAAGTTTAGTTTGGAGGGTAAGGTTATTTGGATTATTTTTTTTTTGAGGGTTTAGGGGTTAAGTGGTGTTTTGGGTATGGCTTAAAGGGGGTTTAGGTTTTGTGGTTTAGTGGAGGTTTATGAAGGGTTTAGGGTTATTTTGGTTTAGTTTTTAAGATTAAGAACCCCAGAGTTCATTTAGTTTATTTAGTTTTATTTATTTATTTTAGTTTATTTTATATTTTATTTAGGTTTATTTTTTAATTTTATTTAAATTAGTTTATATATTTTTTAGGATTTTAGTTTAGTTTATTTTAAGTTTATGTTTAGGTTTACATTTATTTTTAAGTTTAGTTTTATATTTATTTTATTTTTAAAGTTTAGGTTTTATTGTTTATTTTTAGGTATAGGTTTAGGTTTTTATTTATTTATTTTTTTTAGGTTTTTATTTTAAGTTTATTTTTAAGTTTTATTTTTTTATTTTAGGTTTAGGTTTATTTTTAGTTTATTTTATTTTATTTAGTTTAGTGTTTAGGTTTTATTTTATTTTAGTTTATTTTAGATCTGATTTACATTTATTTTATTTTGTTTATTTTTGGTTTAGGTTTTTTTTTTAGTTTAGTGTTTAGGTTTTATTTTTTTTTATTTTTATAACTTTATTTTTAGGTTTTGGTTTTTATTTAGTTTTTATTTTATTTTTTTATTTTTATTTTATGTTTTGTTTTAATTTTTTTTAAGTTTTTTAATTTTTGTTAATTTTATTTTTTAGTTTATTTGAGGTTTTTATATTTTTTTATTTTATTTAAGTTTTTAATATTTATTTTATTTTATTTTTAGGTTTAGGTTTAGGTTTTGGTTTTAGTTTAGGTTTTTATTTTTTTGATTTTTTATTTTATTTTGTTTTCAACTTTTTATTTATTTTATTTTTAGCTTTTATTTAGTTTTGGTCTCATTTTAGGTTTTCTGTGGTGGGTTTAGTAGGGCGTCTTAGGGTTTAGGGTTTAAAGTTTGGGGTTTAGGGTTTAAGGTTTAAGATTTTTTAGGGATTAGGGTTTAGGGTTTATGATTTAAGGTTTGGGGTTTAGGGTTATTTTTGGTTTAGGTTTTTTTTTTAAGATTAACTGAACTCGTAGGTTTAGGTTCACTTAGTTTATTTAGTATTTTTATTTATTTCTTTTAGTTTATTTTATTTTTTATTTTTATTCAGGTTTATTTTTTAATTTTACTTAAATTAGTTTATATATTTTTGTTTAGGATTTTTAGTTTAGTTTATTTTTTAAGTTTAGGTTTAGTTTATGTTTATTTTAGTTTAGTTTTATATTTATTTTATTTAGGTTTTATATTTATTTTTTAGTTTAGGTTTAGGTTTTATTTTATTATTTGGTTTAGGTTTTATTTTAAGTTTATTTTAAGTTTTATTTTTTTACTTTAGGTTTAGGTTTATTTTTAGTTTATTTATTTTTATATAGTTTAGTGTTTAGGTTTTATTTTATTTAAGTTTATTTTAGATTCAATTTAAATTTATTTTATTTTGTTTATTTTTGGTTTAGCTTTTTTTTTAGTTTAGGGTTTAGGTTTATTTTTTTATTTTTATAACTTTATTTTTAGGTTTTGGTTTTATTTAGTTTTATTTTTTTATTTTATTTTATGTTTTGTTTTATTTAAGTTTTAAATGTTAATTTTATTAGTTTATTTTAGGTTTTTAGATTTTTTATTTTATTTAAGTTTTATTTTTTTATTTTATTTTATGTTTAGGTTTATCTTAAGTTTTAGTTTAGGTTTTATTTTTTATTTTTTATTTTATTTAGTTTTAGTTTTTATTTATTTTATTTTTAGGTTTTATTTAGTTTTGTCTGATTTTAGGTTTTTTTAGGTTTTAGGGTTTAGGGTTTAGGTTTTTAGGTCAGGTCTTAGGTTTGTGGTTTAGGGTTTAGGTTTTATAGTTTTTTAGGGTTTTCGATTAGGGGTTTTTTAGTTTTCATTTTTATAATTTTAGTTTTCTTTATTTTTGTAAATTAAGTAAACTCGTAGCTTCAGGTTTATTTATTTTTTTTAGGCTTTTTATTTGTTTTAGTTTATTTTGATTTTATATTTTTATTTAGTTTATTTTTTATTTTTATTTTTTTAGTTTATTTATTTTAGGTTTATTTATTTTAGTTTAGTTTTTTATTTTAGTTTATTTTTTAAGTTTAGGTTTAGGTTTTAGGATTAAGGTTAAGGTTTTAGTTTAGGGTTTAGAGTTTTTTTTAAAATAAATAATAAATTTATATTCAACATTTCTTCTTTTCGATTACATCAACCAAGTAACATACCAAGTTTTCTATGACACAAGAGACAACATAGATAAAAATTGAGCATTCATAGAGGAAATCCAAAACCCTAGATAACTAGAATCGACTCTACTATAAAGACATAATTCCATAAGTAGTAGATCAGATCAAAAATTCTTGAATTTCTCTTGTTCCCATTAGAGCCAACCCGGCCTCTCGAATAGCAAGATCCACCATCATATCCCCATTCTCCTTCACCACCACCAATGATCAGAACCTCCTCGACACTTCCCGCCTCCATAACCACCACTGCACCGACCACCACCTCCATATCCACCAGCACCTCTAGATCCCCCACCACCACAAGGAGCACGATCCACCTTCAGCCCACCACCAGATTTGACTAAGCTCAACGGTGATGTTCCTATCATCAAGGTTCTGCCCATTCTTAGGGTCTAGGTTTAGGTTGAGGTTTATTAGGTTTTATGATTTAGGTTTATTTTTTATTATTTTAGTTCCTTAAGGTTTAGGGTTTGAGGTTTAAGATTTTTTGTTCAGGGTTAGGGTTCAGAGTTTTGGATTTAGGGTTTAGAGTTTAGGATTTAGGGTTTTATGTTTTATACTTTTACATTTTTAGGTTTATAGTTAGGGTTTAGGGTTTAAGGTTTATTATTTAGGTTTTAGGGTTTAAGGATTTTAGAGTTTGGGGTTTATGGTTTAGTTTTTAGGGTTTAAGGGTTTAGTGTTGTTTAGGGTTTAGGGTTTATGGGGGAGGGGGGAGTTAGAATTTTATTACCATAGAAGGTAAAGATACAATGTCCTTAGAATGGGTAAAGCACTAAAATTATACTCCTCTTAGAGCTATAAGAAACTTAAAGAGCTAAACTCCCACCAAGGTACATTAATAAAAGAAAACAAATAAAAGAGCAAATACACTAGCTAAAAAGCATAAGATAAAAAGACATAGAGTAAGACTAAAAAAAATCTTAAAAATAGTAAAATAATATGTCAGCAGTAGTTCATGATTTCTTTGAGAAAGCAAGGTAAGCAAGATCCACAACAATAACACTTGGGTTGACTGAGTAACAACCATTCCCTCTCTAAAGATCCAATCTGTAAAAGAAATCTGCAACACACTACAAAGTCAAAAGTCATAGCTAAAAAGGATAAGTATAAATAGAGGAAAAGGAGAGAGTCAAGAAAAAGAAGGCTCAAGCTCATTTAGGATCATTTCAAGGGGCAACAATACATATGAGCATCCAAAGGAAGGTTCATAAATGCAACAACTAACATCAGTTCCCATTAAGAAGGCCACCCATCTAACCATGAAAAATAAGTAAAAAGTAATTCGAGTTCAAGAGGAGAGGCAACAAACCAACTAGTGTTGAAAAAAGAATAAAGGCAGAGCAGAAATCATCTCATCCACCAGCAACCAGAGTAACAAGGTAGAGAAGACAGCAACCACTATGCCAAAAAAACCCAGCTAACCTTATCTTAAAAGAGAGGAACCACCAGGTAGCAACCCCCAGGCCAACATAAAAGCTAGAGGTCAAAAAAAACCCAAACCAAAAAAAGTGAAAATAATTTTAGGTTTAGGTTTAGGTTTGGGGTTTTGTGGTAGGGTTTAGGTTTAGGGGTTAGGGTTTGGGGTTTAGGTTTGGGGTTTAGGTTTAGGGTTTAGGGTTTAGTTTATGATGGGTTTAGGTGTAGGCAGGGTTTAGGGTTTTGGGTTTAGGGGTTGGCAAGTAGTTTGGCTCAGGTTTAGGGTTTCAGGGCTCAGTGGCCTAGGGTAGGGTAGGATTTGGGTTTAAGGTCTGGTTGGGTAGGTTATAGGTTAGGGTCTTTGAAGAAAATAAGGCAGGTTTATTTTATTATTTATTTATTAGTTTATTTTATTTTATTTTATTATTTTTTATTTTATTTAGTTTTTATTTTATTTTTATTTTATTTAGCTTTTTATTAGTTTATTTTAGGTTTAGGTAGTTTAGGTTTATGTTTTTATTTTAGTTTAGTTTTTATTTTAGGTTTAGGTTTATTTTTTTTATTTTTGTATAGATTTATTTTATCTTTTAGGTTTAGTTTTATGTTTTTTTTAAGCTTATTTTAGGTTTAATTTTTAGTTTAGGTTTAGGTTTATTTTAGTTTATTTTATATATTTAGTTTAGTTTAGGGTTTAGTTTATTTTTAGGTTTAGCTTTAGGTTTTATTCTCTTTAGTTTAGTTTATTTAGGTAGTTTATTTTATTTTGTTTATTTAGGTTTAGTTTTTTTTAGGTTTATTTTATTTATTTAGGATTAGATTTTAGGTTTATGTTATCATCCATTTATTTACTTA
This sequence comes from Cymbidium sinense, assembly GCA_021442155.1. Taxonomy (NCBI): domain Eukaryota; kingdom Viridiplantae; phylum Streptophyta; class Magnoliopsida; order Asparagales; family Orchidaceae; genus Cymbidium; species Cymbidium sinense. The sequence continues at coordinate 12,830,677 of CM038215.1, forward strand.
TTAAGTTTATTTAATTTTATTTTCATTTAATTTTATTTTATTTAGGTTCTTTATTTTAGATTTTGTTTTAGTTGTTTAGATTTTATTTTATTTATTTAGGTTTATTTTAGGTTAGTGATTAGGTTTAGTTTATGTTTTATTTCTTTTATTTAGGTTTAGTGTTTTAAATATTTTATTTAGGTTTTATTTTAGGTTTAGTTTTTTAGGTTTAGGTTTAGTGTGGCTCATGGTAGGGTTTAGGGTTTGGGTTTAGGGTTTGTGGGTCAGTTTAGGTTTGTGGTTTAGGGAGGGTTTAGGGTAGGATTTAGGATTAGGGTTTAGGTTTACTGTTTGGTTTTTGCTGGTTTGGGCATGGTTTAGATAGTTGATTTTAGGTTTAGTGTTTTTTTTAAAAAATTAAGTAAACTGGTAGGTTTAAGTTTATTTAGTTTATTTAGTTTATTTTTTTATTTATTTATTTTAGTTTACTTTATTTTTTATTTCTTTAGGTTTATTTCTATTTTTATTTAGTTTAGTTTATTTATTTTAGGTTTATTTATTTTAGTTTATTTTTTATGTTTAGGTTTAGATTTAGGTTTATTTTTTTTAGTTTTATTTTTATTTTATTTTTTAGGTTTAGGTTTTATTTTTTATTTTTAGGATTAGGTTTAAGTTTTTATTGTATTTTTTTAGGTTTAGGTTTTAGATTTATTTTAAGGTTTTATTTTTAGTTTAGGTTTAGGTTTATTTTAGTTTATTTAGTTTAGGTTTAGGATTAGGTTTAGTTTGTTTTAGGTTTAGCTTTAGGTTTTATTTATTTTAGTTTAGTTTATTTTATTTTAGGTTTAGTTTATTTTATTTTATTTTAGGTTTAGTTTTTTTGTTTGTTTAGGGTTTATGTTTTAATTTTATTTATTTTAGGTTTATTTTTAGGTTTAGGTTTTATTTAGTTTTTATTTTATTATATTAGTTTTATTTTAATTTTATTTTAGGTTTAGTTTTATTTTATCAAGGTTTTATTTCTTTATTTTAGTTTATTTTTATTTTATTATTTTAGGTTTAGTTTAGGTTTTAATTTAGGTTTTATCATTTTATTTAGGTTTAGGTATTTTTATTTATTTTATTTATATGTTTTATTTAGTTTAGGTTTAGGTTTTTTAGGTTGAGGGTTTGCATTAGTGTTTAGGGTTTTTTCTTTTAGAAAAGTTAGAATTTTATTACCATAAAATAAAGGAAATAATGTCCTTAAAAGGGGTAAAGCTCAAAGTTCTACTCAGAGTTACAAGAAACCTAAAGTCCTAAACCCCATCTAAGTAATGGAAAAAATTAAAGAGCAAATACAATAGCTTAAAAGAAAATGAGAAAACACCCAAAATAAGACTAATATAACTCAAGAAAGCAGTAAAAAGAGTAGTCAGTAGTAGCTAATGATCCCGTTGAGAAGTCAAGATAAGTAAGATCCACATTAATAGTACTTGGGTTGATTGAGTAAAGATCATTCCATCTATTTCCAACCATGAAAAGAAATCTGCAAAACACTACAAAAGCAATGGTCATAGCTCAAGGGAAAAAGATAAACAATTTAGAAAAAGTTGAGAAAGAGAAGGCTCGGGCTTAGCTAAGATCATCTCAAGGGGCAACAATACATATGAGCATCCAAACTTCATGAGAAGGGTTACAATCATATGCATGTTACCAACTAGAGAGAAGATATGAGGAAACATCAAGGCCATCATAGCCAGCATATCTGATATAAGCAACCATCCAAGGAAAAATAGTCCATAGTGATCCAATTCCTGCCCTAAACAAACAGAGAAAAATAGCTAGCTAGAAGCCAACCAACCCACCAACCAAAACCCACAACAAACCAATCACTGAAAGCCAACATCCTAGAAGTTACACCAGGATCAATGGCCAAGCTATATTAACCAAGTAGTAACTCCACTGAAGCCACCACCAATAGGAAAAGAAATATGAAAAAGGGGTAGTCAGCATAAATAAGGGGAACAACACAATCGAGCAAAATAGTCCCAAAGGAGAAACAACAACCCATGACTATCTCTAGAGCACTAGCAACCCAAATCCAAAGGCAAAACCTCCACCCAAATAGCAAAATAGTAGGAGATATGCAGTACCAAATAGAGGAAAGCCATACCATAGAGAGGCCAAGAGGGCATCCAAAAACTACCATCAAAACCACCACTAAGGCAGCCAAAAGAACAGCAAATCCACCACCACCAACCAAGAGGAAAATATCAAAAAGGAGAGCCAAATAAACCGAGGGAGTCAATAATAACAATAACATAAATCCCAAAAACACCAATCCACAACACAAGCATCCTAGGAAAGATAGTATCCACAAAAAACCCCTCAAGCAGTCAACATAGAAAAATAAGTCCTAAAATAGGACCAAAAAAATCACATGAGCTCATATCCTCTATCAACAAAACAACCAATAAAATCACCCAGGCCAGCAGCCAATAAAATGAGTAACAAGAGAAATCAGAGCAGCAAAAAAATTGACACCCAAACCAAGAATAAAAGCAAAGGAAAAGCAGTTGCACCCAAGAGAGGATAACCAACCCAAGAGTAAACTAGAAACCCAACTTGAGAACCCAACCAAAAGCACCTTAACTAACCATCAAACAAAGCCAACACATCCACCCTACCAACCAACCCAACTAGCCAAAATAGCCAACCAGCTCAGTTAGCCAACAAAACCAACCAGCAGACCAAGTCAATAAAAATCCCAAAAAAAAGGGAAAGAATAAAAGCAAATAAAGCCATAACTCACCTAGAGATCTCCAAAATAACCAAGAAAAAAATGGTAGTCACTGAGACAGACAAAGGCCAAGGAGGACCACCCAACCACAAGCAGCAAAACTGTAAGGAAAGGAATAAGGCTAGAGGCAAATAAAACCCCTTCCAAATCCCAAAGAGTAGACAGCCACCACAAAAGAGAAAATGAGAAGACAATAACCACAGAATAGCTACCTCTAATCCACAAGGCAGAGGGAAAAACCAACTAGCAGAGTCCCCCAAGACAAACCAGGAAAGGAGAACATCAACCACCAAAAAATCCAAAACTAAGCCAAGTTAGAAGTGGCCAACAACAGGCATGAAAAATAACCACCCAAAATAACCAGGCAGATGGAAGAAGAAAGTAGCAACTAACAGAACCAACCTTAATAGCTAAAACCAATTTGAAAAAGGCCATAACCAACCAAACTAGAGGCAAACCCAACATCCATTAATAAAAGGGTAGGCCAAAAATGGCCATAGCCACAACCCAACAAGAGACCCTCAAAATATCACTAGTTGTGTGACAAAAGAAGCAAAGCATGAGCCATAGAAAGAAAATTAGCAGTCTGAAAGGATTGGGAAACTAATTAAAAGCACTATGTCCCAAAAAAGTGTCAATTAAGTATAGAGTGGGGTTAAGAGGAAGGGGTTTAATCATAGAAATAAACCTAAAACCACTTGAGGGAAGCATTAAATAAACAACCAAAAAATAGTCCAATAAAACCACAATAACAAAAATCAACAAAATATGAGAAGGTTAAAATTTGAGGTACCAAAGTTATCCAGATTGACTAGACCATAGATGCTTAGTAAGCTATGGTTACCAATAAAGTGAGCACATTTATTTCCCCATTTTTTATTATTGAGAATATTAAAAAAAGAAGAGCATCAACTTCAATCTAAATATTAAAGAGGCCTTTGTTTAAATAAATATCAATAGCTTTATTAATAATCATGAGCTCCGCAAAATTAATAGAACAAGCTTTTAAAATTCTTCAATGGAATAAATGCCACTTCATTCAGAAGAGAACACAATAGTGTTGAAATCACCACCAACAAACCAAGGTTTATTGATAGAGGTGGAAAAATTAATCAAGTTATCACAAAGAATATTTCTACCAGATCTAGTACAAGATGCAAAAATAAAAGAGCCCAAAACACAATAATCACCATAAGAGATTTGAGCATTGACAACTTTATAAAAATCATCAAGAATAGAAACATCTACAAAGTTATTACAAAATCACGAAATCTTATTATTAACATTAGAGAACATTTTATTGAAATTAATCATTCTAGCAACATGGTTAATTTTATTAGCATGAATAAGGCTCAAGAATAATAAGTAAATAAATATTATGGTAACAAAGATTTCTAATATAGTTATGAAGAGATAGGTACCAATCCCTCTAACATTCCAAACTAAAAAATTAAACATAAAGAAAAGAAAAGGGGGGGTAGTAAAAGTTAATTAAGAGAAGAGAGGGAGGCCGCAATAGCTCTAGTGTTTCTTGGAAATTTGGGAGGAAAATATTTAACAATTTGTATCTTTTCAATAGAATGTTTGGAAACCATTTTCTTTTCCCTTTGAATCATCATCCAAAAGGATTTAGCAACATTAGTCAGATTTAGAAGAAATCTCTTGATGAGAAGTGAATTCTCCTTCTTCCAAGACTCTAGAATTTATTAAAGACAAATGAGCTTCGAGAATAGTAAGGGAGGGAGCAAAAATTGAATTATTAAGAAGGCAAATGGGAACACCAAAGCCTTCCTCATCATTAGCCAAATTATTAGATAAAAGTAAATCTTTTTGAGAAGTTAAATCATCCTAAATTTTGAATGTGGAATCAGGTTTATCAACCTCATTATCATGAGGTATTAAAGTCATATGAATGATGTAATATTAAATTCTCATTTTGTTCTCCATTAAAGCTTCATTTTCATCTATCAAAGCCACAAGGATGCAAGGATCAATCGAGGAAATAGAATCCTCATTCAAAAGTTTAGAAAAGCTATTATTGTTCACATTAGAAGCCTTCAATTATTCAGAAGAAGTAAAAGGTAAATCATCCTTATTAGAAACATTTAAAGAATCTTTTTTTTTCAAAAGTAGTTTTTGATATTTAACAATGGTTGGCCTAGGTTAGAATAAGTTTTTTAACAAGGATTTTCTTTTTAGGTGAGGATGAAGAATGAAACATTCATAATTATCGGCCCATGGATTTTGCAATGAGAAAAAGATAGGAAATTTTCAAATTCAATTCTTTGCATATAACCATAATTTTTAGATACCAACCAGATTTCTTTGGGGTGTTTCTTTAATTTGAAATGGTTGACCAAATAAGGCACAGCAAAAAAGGAATTCATAGTTTTCGAAATGAATTTTGATATTAGGGAGAGAAATCCAAACTGAGATAATTGGGGATTCTTCCTTAATATGAAATAGTGGAGTCCATTTCAGCAACCTCATTTGGCAATTTTAAACAAAATAAGAACGATGAGAGAAAACATGAGAGTAATCCAAATCATTCATAAATTGAATCAAAATGTGGTGGGATCAATTAAACCAATCATAAAAGCACCTAAAAGTTTTAGACTCTAAAAGAAAGAGTGAATGTTTTCTAGATTAGACCAACGAAGAGTAAACTTTCCAACCAAAGTGAATTCAAAAGGCTTAGCAATGTTTTCCACAATCAGATCAAAGCACATAACCATTGGCATGCCTCAAAATAAGTTCCAAGGATAAAATCAGCCAACAACCATCGATTATTAAAGGAATCCATTGAGAATCGCTCAAAAAACTCAACAAGCAGTGTCTAGAAAGCTGAAAATGAGAGCAGGAAAGGAAAATTGCTAGAACACGAGGAGAGGGCTCGAGTAATGGGGTTTTTTCCTTTAATTTTTTAATAATATTAGGGTTTAGGTTTAGGGTTTAGGGTTTAGGTTAAGGGTTTAGGTTTAGGTTTAGGTTTAGGTTTAGGTTTAGGTTTAGGTTTAGGTTTAGGGTTTAGGTTTTAGGTTTTAGGTTTAGGGTTTGGTTTAGGTTTAGGTTTAAGTTTACGTTTAGGTTTAGATTAGGTTTGGGGTTTTGGTTTTTTAATAGAGAATAAATTCAATTTAAACATTTGTTCTTTGAATTCATCAACCATGTAACACACCAAGTTTTCTAAGACACAAGCGAAAACATAGATAAAAAATGAACATGCGATAAATCAAAACCTAGATAACTAGATGCCTCTACTATAAAGATATAGTTCCATAATTAGCAAATCGGATCGATCATTCTTAAGTTTCTCCAGTTCCCATCAGAGCCACCCCGGCCTCTCGAGTAGCGAGATCTACCATGATATCCCCAATCTCTCCCTCCGCCACCACCACAACTATAACCACCATCACTCCTCCCGCCTCCATAACCACCACTACTTTGACCAACACATCCATATCCACGACCTCATCCCCACCACCACTATGATAACCGCCACCTCCACCTTCTCCTCCACCCACAGATCTTGATGAGCCTAGATGGTGATGTACCTACCGGTTTGCCCATTCCTGATTTAAGTAAAGGTTTAGTTTGGGTTGTGGTTTTGGTTTATAATTTATTTAGTTACTTTAGGTATGGGTTTAGGGTTTAGGGTTTAGGGTTTAGGGTTTAGGTTTATGCTTTAGGTTTAGGGTTTAAAGAGTTTAGGGTTTATTTATGGTTTAATTTAGTTTGTGGCTTAGGGTTTTAGGTTTAGGTTTGTAGGTTGTGCAAGGTTTATGGTAGGGTTTAGGGTAGGGTAGGTTTAGGGTTTAGGGTGGTAGTGGCAGGGTTAGGTGGGGCATTTATTAGGTTTTAGGATAGTTTTGTTGGTTAGGATTTGGGTATGTTAGGATTTAGGTTTAAGTTTTTATTTTAAATTAAGCAAACCTGTTATATTTAGTTTATTTAATTTATTTTTTTAATTTTAGTAATTATTTTTTATTTTATTTAGTTTATATTTCATTTAGCTCTAGTTATCTTGGCTGATTATCTTAGTCATTTAGTTTATTTGCCTATGCTCATTTAGTTCCAGTCAGTAGTTTGGTCAGTATTTGTGGCCTCAGGGCTCAGGGTTTGGAGGGTGGCCTGGCCAGGGCCTAGGGCCTGGTGGCTCAGTGGTTTGGTGGGCCTTTAGCCTGGGCCCAAGGCCTTAGGGCCAGGATCATTTAGGGCTCAGTGCCTGGGCCTAGGGTTTAGGCCTAGGCCAGTCAGGAGTATGGCTCAGGTCCAGGCCTGTGGCCAGTCAGATTTGGCAGGCCTAGGGTTTTAGGGTGAGGCCTGGCTCCAGATTTAGGGAGGGTCATGTTTTTAGTTAGGTTTGGCCTAGGGTTTATGGTTTAGGGCTCAGGATGATTGGTTTTATGTTTAGATTAGGGTTTAGTTAGGTTTGGCCTAGGTCATTTTAGGTAGGGCCCAGAGCTCAGGGCCCAGGCCCAGGATTTAGGTCATGATTTTGTGGCCTGTGGAGGATCAGTGGTCAGTGTTAAGTTTGTGGAAGGTCTGGGTCAGGTCAGCCTAGTTTGGGTTAAGGTTTCAGGGAGTTTTATAGGCCTTAGGGATGGTTTTGGCTAGTCAGAGGGCCTGGCCTAGTGATCAGGATTTTAAAAAAATCAGTTTTAGGTTATCATTTCTTTATTATCTTATATTTTAATGCCTAATATTATTAGTTCATTTATATTTTAGTAGTTTAAGTCATTCTTAGCCTGAGATGTTGTGGCTCAGTTTTGGGGTGCAGAGTCAGATAGTGGTTTGGCTCAGGCCTCAGGGCCTAGGCCAGTTAGGGCCCAGGTTTAGGGCCAGGTCATTTAGGTAGACTACCAGTTTTAGGGCAGTGGCCCAGTAGAACGAGTGAGGGTGGGCCCAGGAGGGTTTTGTGGCCTAGGAGCCCATGCCCATGGTGACTCCAGAGGATCCAAGCCCAGGCCTTTGGGTAGGGCCCAGTCAGATGGCCCAGAGCCTGGGGGTCAGCCTTTAGGTTGGCCCAGAGTAGTGATTTGTGCCCAGTTTTTCAGACTGAGGTTTAGATTAGGAAGGGTCTGGGGCCCAGTTTTGTGACTCAGTAGGCCTGGGCCCAGGTTGTGGCCCAGGCCTGGGCCCAGAGTTTGGCCCAGGCCTGTGGATATGTATTTTGGGTAGTCAGGGTTGGCCCAGATCAGAGCCCAGGGCCCAGGGGCCCAGATTGTGTGGCCCAGATTTTTTAGATGGCCCAGGGCTCAGGTCAGCTCAGCTCACAATCAGTAGTGTTTAGGGAGGTTTAGGGCCTAGCATTTAGGTCATCAGGTTTAGGGCCTATGATTTTTTATAGGGTTTAGGGTTTAATGAATTAAAGTAAATTTGTAAGTTTAGCTCATTTTAATTTATTTTTTATTTATTTAGTTTATTTTTTTATTTAGTTATTTTTTATTTTATTTTATTAAGTTTAGTCCATTTATTTTGGTTATTTATTTTAGTTTATTTTGGTTTAGGATTAAGTTTAGGTTTATTTTTAGTTTAGTTTTATTTTATTTCATTTTTTTTTAGGTTTTTTTTTTTATTTTAGGTAGGTTTTGGTTTTTTATTTTTTTTTTTATTTTTTTTTTTATTAGTTTTTTTATTTTATTTAGTTTAGGTTGGTTTTATCTTATTTGGTTTAGTTTTATTTTATTTTATTTGTAGGTTTAGTAAGTTTTAGCATAGGTTATTTATTTAGTTTTTTATATTTATTATTTTTAGGTTATTTAGTTGGTTTTGTTTAGGGTTAGGGTCAGTTGGCTAGGGTAGGGTTTAGGATTAGGATTTAGGTTGTAGGGTTTTAGGTTTAGGGTTTAGGTTTTAGTTTTAGGGTTTTAGAGTTTAGTGTTTAGGTTTAGGTTTATGGTTTTGGTTTAGAGTTTGGTTTAAGGTTTTAGGTTTAGGGTTTAGGTTTTGTTTATGTTTTATTTTATTTTATTTTTATTTTATTATATTTAGGTTTAGGTTTTGTTTTGGTTTAGGTTTAGGGTTTAGGGTTTAGGGTTTAAGGTTTAGGGTTTAGGTTTAGTGTTTGTGGTTTAGGTTTTAGGTTTGTGGTTATGGTTTGGTTTGGGTTTAGGGTTTAGTTAGTTTAGGTTTTGGGTTTTTTAATAGAAAACTAATTAAGATTCAACATTTATTCTTTTCGATTTCATCAACCAAGAAGCACACCAAGTTTTGTAAGACACAAATGACAACAAAGATAAAAAATGAGTACACATAGAGGGAATCAAAAACCCTATGTAACTAGAATTATCTTTACTATAAATACACAGTTCCATAAGAAGCAGATCAGATTGGTCATTCTTCAGTTTCTCTAGTTCTCATTAGAACCATCCCCACCTCTCGAGTAGTGATCCATCAAAATCTGATCTCCTCCACCACCACCATGGTTGTAACCTCAGCCTCTCTCACCTCATAGCCACCACTACTTGACCACCACCTCCATATCCACCAAGAACTAGATCCCTACCACCACCATGATAATCACCCCTCCTTCGCCTCCACCGCCATATCTAGATTAAGCTTGATGGTGATGTTCGCCATCAAGGTTCTACTATTCTTAAGTTATTTATTTTTAATTTATTTAGTTACTTTAGGTTTAGGTTTTTTAAGTTAGAATTGTGGGTTAGGGTTTGTGTTTATTTAGGTTTTGTGGGGTTTGTGTTTAGGGTTAGGGTTTAGGGTTTAGCATTTAGGGTTTAGTGTTTAGTGTTTATGCTTTAAGTTTGGGGTTTAAGGTTTTTAGGGTTAGTTTAGGATTTAAGGTTTATGGTTTAGGGTTAGTTTAAGTTTTAGGGTTTAATGTCTAGGGTTTATAGTTTTAGGGTTTAGGGTTTAGGGTTTAGGATTTAGGGTTTAGAGTTTTAGGGTTTAGGGTTTCTGGTTTAGGATTTAGGGGTTATAGGTTGCATGTTTAGGGTTTAAGGTTTTTTATTTTTAAATTAAATAAATGGGTAAGTTTAGGTTTTTTTAATTTATATATTATTTATTTGAGTTTATTCTATTTTTATTTTATTTAAGTTTATTTATATTTTAATTTAGTTTAGTTTATTTATTTTAGGTTTATTTATTTTAGTTTATTTTATTTTTTTAGGTTTAGTCCGGTTTATTTTTTTAGTTTAGTTTTATTTTTTATTTATTTTAGGTTTAGGTTTTATTTTTATTTTAAGTTTAAGTTTGTTTTATTTTAATTTTTAGTTTATTTTATTTTATTTTAGATTTAGTTATTATTTTATTTAAGTTTTATTTTAGTTTATTTTTTTTTTATTTTAGTTTAGGTTTTATGCATTTTATTTTAATTTAGTTTTATTTTTTATTTTATTTAGGTTTAGGTTTAGGGTTTACTAGGTTTATTTTATTTTATAGTTTATTTAATTTAGTTTAAGATTTTAGGTTTGGGTTGTTTAGGGTTTAGGGTTTGGAGTTAGGGTTTAGGGTAGGTTTAATTTAGGTTTATGTTTTAGTTTAGGTTTTATTTATTTTATTTTATTTTTTATTTATTTAGGTTTTAAGGTTTAGGGTTTAGGGTTAATGGTTTAGGTTTATGGTTTAGGGTTTAGTTTTGGTTTAAGATTTAGGTAGGGTTTAGTGATTATGGTTTTCATGATTTAGATTTAGGGTTTTGTTTAGGGTTTAGGTTTAGTGTTTAGGTTTAAGGTTTTGGTTTAAGGTTTTTTTATTTTAATATAGAACAAATTTAGATTCAACATTTATTTTTTTTTGATTTCATCAACCAAGTAACACACCAACTTTTCTAAGACACAAGTGACAACGTAGATAAAAAATAAGGACACATAGAGCAAATTAAAAACCCTAGATAACTAGAATCATCTCTATGTAAAGACATAGTTCCATAAGCAGCAGATCGGATCAGACATTCTTCAGTTTCTCCAGTTCCCATCAGAACCACCCCCGCCTCTCGAGTAGTGGGATCTGCCATCAAATATGTGATCTCTCCCTCCGCCACCACCATGATCAGAATCTCGCTCACTCTTCCACCTCCATAACCGCCACATCACTACCACCACCTCCATATCCACCAACATCTCTAGATCCCCACCACCACTAATAACCACCACCGCCACCTCCACCGCATCTAGACCCAGCCTGGTTGAAGGTGATGTTCCCGCCATCAAGGTTCTCACCCATTAGGTTTAGGTTTATTTTTATTTATTTAGTTACTTTAGGTTTAGGTTTAGGGTTTAAGTTTAGGTTTGGAATTAGTTTTGGGTTTAGGTTTAGGGTTTTAGTTTAGAGTTTAGATTTTGTTTATTTTTTAGTTTTAGGTTTTAGTGTTGTGAGTTTTAGGTTTAGGCTTTAGTTAGGGATTTTAGGTTATTTAGGGTTTAGGATTAGTTTAGGGTTTAGGTTTGGGTTTAGGGTTTTGGCCGTTAGGGTTGTAGGTGTTTTGGGTTTAGGTTTTTTAGGGTTTGGTGGTTTAGGATTTAGGGTTTAGGTTTAGTATTTAGGTTTAGGTTTTATTTTTAAAAAATAAAAGTTTAGGTTAATTTAGTTTATTTTTTTTTATTTATTTGAGTTTATTTTATTTTTATTTTGTTTAGTTTATTTTATTTTATTTATTTTAGTTTATTTAATTTTTATTTTAGGTTTTTAGTTCAAGTTTATTTTTATTTTATTTTATTTTAATTTTAGGTTTTTATATTTTTTTAGGTTTAGGTTTGGTTTTTTTATTCTTTTAGGTTTATTTTATTTTATTTTAGGTTTAGTTTTCATTTTATTTAGGTTTTTTTATTTAGGTTTTTATTTTTTTTTTAGTTTAGTTTAGGTTTCATTTATTTTATTTTAGTTAATTTTAATTATTTATTTTATTTTAGGTTTGATAGGTTTAAGCTTTGTATTTATTTTATTTTACTTTTTATTTTATTTAGGTTTATATTTATTTATTTTTTTATTTATTTAGTTTAGGTTTTAGGTTTAGGGTTAGGTTTAGGGTTATTTTTTTATGATTTGGGCCTGGAGTTTAGGGTTTTTGTGGGTTAGGGTTTAGAGTTTAGGTTTAAGGTTTAGGTTTTAGGTTTAGGGTTTACTTTTAGTTTAGGTTTATTTTTATTTATTTTATTTTATTTAGGTTTATGTTTGGGTTTAGGGTTTGGGTTAATGGTTTAGGGTTTTATGGATTAGGTTTAGTGGTAGGGTTTTGGTTTAAGTTTAGTGTTTAGGGTTTTAGTTTTAGGGTTTAGTTTAGTTTTAGTTTAGTTTGGGTTTAGGTTTAGTTTAAGGTTTAGGGTTTAATGTTTATTTTTATAACAGAGAATAAATTCAGATTCAACATTTCATCTTTTCGATTTCATCAACCAAGTTACACACCAAGTTTTCAAGGACATGAGTGATAACATAGATCAAATATGAGCACCCATATAGCAAATCATAAACCCTAGATAACTAGAACTATCTCTAATGTAAAGACATAATTCCATAAGCAGATTGGATCGCTCTCGTTTTCTCCGCTCCCATCAAAACCATCCCCGCCTGTGAGTAGTGATCATCATATCTAAGATCTCTCCTCCACCCCTACATGAACCTCCTCACCTCTCCAACCTCCATAACCACCATTGTCCACCACCTCCAAATCCACCAGCACCTCTAGATTCCCCACCACTATGATAAGTGCTGCCTCCACCTTCGCCTACACCGCCAAGATCTAGAATGAGCGGTTGACTGATGCTCAAGGTTCTGCATTTTAAGGTTTAGTTTTTTTTTATTTATTTAGTTACTTTAGGCTTAGGTTTGGGTTTGGGTTAGGGTTTTTTTTTTAGTTAGGGTTTTTTTTAGGGTAGGGTTTTGGGTTTTAGTGGGTTTAGGGTTTATATTTGTTTTAGGGTAGTTTTGTGGGTTAATAAGGGTTTAAGGTTTGGGTTGGTTTAGGGGTTTGGGGTTTAGGGTCTAGGGTTTATGGTTTGTAGGTTTAGGTTTAGGTTTATGGTTTGTAAGTTTGTTTAGGACTTGGTTTTTTAAATTAAGTAAACTATTTAGGTTATTTAATTTATTTTTTTTATTTATTTATTTATTTTATTTTATTTTATTTAGTTTATTTTAGGATTATTTATTTTAGTTTATTATTTTTATATTTTTTAGGTTTTAGGTAGTTAGGTTTTAGAGTATTATTTTATTTTATTTTATTTTAGGTTTAGTTTTATTTATTTTATTGGTTTATTTTATTTTATCTTTATATTTATTTTTTATTTTTAGGTTTAGTTTTTATTTTATTTATTTTTTATTTAGGTTTATTTTATTTTTAGTGTAGTTTAGGTTTTAGTTAATTTATTTTATTATTTTATATTATTTTATTTATTTTTATTTAGGTTTAGCTCAGTTTTAGTTTTAGTTTATTTTATTTTATTTTATTAGCCCATTTTATTTAGGTTTGTTTTGTTTTATTTATTTAGGTTTTTTAGTTTATGAGGTTTTTAGTCTTTGGTTTAGGGGTTAGGGTTTTAGATTTTAGGTTTAGGGTTTGGTTTTATATTTATTTTATTTTTATTTTAGGTTTATTTAGGTTTATAATTTAGGTTTATGGTAGGTTAGGGTTTAGGTCAGTGGTAGGGTTTAGGGTTTAGGGTTTAGTCTTTAGGGTTTAGGGTTCTTAGGTTTTATGGTTTATGGCTTTGGTTTTAGGTTTTGGGTTTAGGTTTTAGTTTAGGGTTTAGGGTTTTTTTTTTTTTGAAAATTAGGGGAATTTTATTGCCAGGAAATAAGGAGTACAAAGCCTTTAAAGGAGATAAAGATCTAAACTAATGCTCAAAAAGCTATAATAAAACCTAAAGAGATGAATCCCAAACTACAATATTAAATAAAGAGAAGCAAAAGAAAACCAAATCACAACAAAGATCCATATGAGCAATAGCAAAATCCACTTGATTTCTTTGATAAAGAAAATCAACCTTAGATCAACCTATAAAAGAAATTTGCAACATTCTAAGGAAAGGATGAGTACAATTAAGTAGGCATAAAGAGAAAGAGCAAAGTAAAGAAAAGGCTCACAGTAATCATCTCAAGGAGCAACACTATGTGTAAGGATCCAAACTTCAAGAAGGGTTACATATAGTGCTACCAACCAAAACAAGAAATAGAGGGAAACATCGAGGCCATCATAACTAGCATACCTCATGTAGGCAGTCATCCAGAGTTCATCATCCAACAATGCTACAAAGTCTTCCAAACAGCAAACAAAACATCCAAGCACAAAGCCACCAAAACAACTAAGACCAAGGGACCAATAGCCATCATAGTAGCAATACAAGAAAACCACTAAAGCCAACACCAAAAGAGAGGAGAAATACCAAAAGAGCAAGCATCAAAGGATACCAACATATCAAAAGATAGGCCCAATGCCAAAGAACCATCCCAAGATTGTCCCAAAGCAATAGCAAACCAATACCTAAATAGAGGACAACTAACACCAACAAACCACCAAATCCAATCAGAGGATAACCCAAGAACATGCAAAAGATAAAAGGGGAGCTGACCTCCACCAAGATAGATAAATAAAAAAGACCAAAGGAGCATCCAAAGAAGGCTACCACCAAAATAGCCAATGTAATAAAACCACCACCACAAACCAAGAGCAAGATATTAGGAAACAAGGAGAGAAAATACACGAAAGAGGTAATACCTACAAAATAAAATCCAAGACACCAAACCAAGTGACCAAGGCCAACACTAATAGCCTTAACCAAACCAACCCAACAATAACAAACCAAAATGAAAAAAAAAAACCACAAGATCTCACCAACAAAAGAAGCAAATACCAATAAAGCCACCTAGCTACCAACAAATAGCATTTATGCTAGGAGAAAATAGACCCACAACTAAGCTACCACCCAAATAAGAAAAAAAGCAAAAGATAAGCAGTTCAGAAGAGAGGAAGACCATTGTGGGAGTCGAAAACATAATAACAACAAACCAAAACCAAAAACTGATCACCAAGGCCCAATCAACAAAATAGAGAATACAATAGCCAATAAATAGCCTTCAGCAAGCCAAATCTAGACTAAAGATAATCTACCAACAACCCCCTAGATCTGCCACCAACGGAGGAGGTAAAACAGCCAACACAGCCACCCAATCAACCAACCCAGCCAACCAATACAGCCAATCAACTGAGCCAGCCAATAAAGCCACCCAACCATTCACCACAAGAGCAGAAGATCCAACGCAAATAAGGAAGCAACCAGCCCAGATATGAGGCAAACCTCATTTAGAGGGGAAAATCGATAGCAAGCATAACTAGAACCCAATAGAGGCCACCAAAATAACCAAGAAACATGATAATCACCCATCTGGTAAACAACCAAGGAAAAGCAAGCTATGAGGACCACAAACCCACCAGTAAAAACGGAGGAAAGGAAAGTGACGAGCAAAATAAAGTCTCTAGACCCAAGAAAACAAACACCACCAAAGAGAAAATAGGAAGGGAATAACCACAAAAACATCAAGCTTCAAGCCATAAGCCGAGGGAACAACCAAATAAGGCCATCGAGCCAAAATAGGAAGGAAAGTAGTAACCACCAAAAAAAGCCCAACACTAAGACAAAATGAAAAGACTAATAACCTTCTTCAAATAAACACCACCCAAGACAAAGGTAGAGAAATAAATAGCAACATCCACCAAATAAGGTAATACCTTATAAAAAACACCATAGCTAAAGACCAACAAAAAAAGCCACAAGTTAAAGTCTGAAGTTAGGTAGTCCACAGTTATCTAGATTAACCAAGCCTCTCAATAGCTTAGGTAAGTTTTGATTATCTAATATAGTGAGCTAATTTAATTCAGCACTTAAATTGGCTAGAAAATCTGCACAAGCATTACCTTCATGAAGAATATGAAAAATTTTGTAGCAAACTTGAGAGAGGATGGTTTTAGTGTGATTAAGAAGATAAAATAAATCAGCATTCCCCATTTTATTAGAAGTGAGCAAATCAAGTAAAAGAAGAGTGTCAACTTCAATCCAAATATTAAAGAGGCCTATGTTCAAAAATATATCAATAGTTTTATTAATAGCCATAAGCTCAACATGAATAATAGAACATGCTATGAGGAGATAAGCAAAAGCAAAAAGACAGTACCATTGGAATCCATAATAATACCACCACAACCATATTTATTAGGTGAAACAAGATTGATTTTAATAAAGTTCTCATTAGGTTTGATCCAATGGATATTCTAATAGCCTTATTGAAAGAAATGATAAGCAGAATGAGACCTAATTGTTTAGCCATAAATTTGTAACCTCTAAAATGGATGTTGCTAATTAAATTAGCATTAAATAGGGCGTGAATTTTTTTCTTTAGTTCTATGATCCTTTATGATTCATAGAATACCATGATATTTAGCATCATTTCTATCCATCCAAATGAACCAAATAATATGACCTTTCACATTTTTTTAGAAACAAGCTTCAAGAAGTTGATATAAAGAAAGGAAACCATAAAAATAGTTAGTGTTAAATAAATCATCATACCATATCCATAATTTGGAAGCAATGGCACCATTGAAAAAAACATGATTAACATTTTCAATATGAAAGCAACAATAGCACTTAGAAGGTAAATAAAACCCTTTATTCTAGAGCAAGAAATCTACAAGAATAAAGTTATTCAAAATCCTCCAAGCTAAAATTGAATAAGAAATGAGAATGATATTGTTCCAAAGTTTAATGAAAGCATTAGAGGTGTTATTATCTCGATAAAATTTAAACCTCTTTAAGAATGAATTCACCATTATAAGAGAGCTTAAAAGAATTTGATCAGTTTGTTAAAAAAATAGGATGTTTCTAAAGTTATCAAAAAGAGAAATAAAGATATATTTTTCAAGTTTGTTTTTATTCCAATTGTTATTAAACCAAAAAGAGTTAATTTTGATAGCAGCAGTAGAGGGTGTAGATAAAAGGAAGTCAATAGATCCATTGCCAATCCAATTGTCTCACTAAAAGAAGGATGATCCCAAATGAATACCCCAAGATATTAAGCATTCAACAACCCATTTAGTGGAGCAAAACCATAATCAAACTGGAGAGTCACCAACATTATAACCACAAATAAGAGAGTGTCTACATTGGAAGTATTTTTCCATCATAAATTTAGCCCAAAGACTATCATTCTTACTAAAATTCCACTAGAGCTTATGAGAGAAGAAAATAATAGCTTCAAGAATAGGTTTGCAAACAAGACCAACATCACAAAAAGTACCACACCATTTATGCCTCCAATGCATTCTTTTAATAGAATTATTGGATCCCTAAAAAAATTTATTAAGCAAGCGATGAGTTCTGATAAGAGTAGAATTAGTAGGAATAATAGTTTGAATCAAATACAGAGGCATTGAATTGAGAGTGCTTTTAAGAATAGTGAGCCTACCACCAAAGGAGAGTAAATGAATTTCCAAATAGAAATTTTATTTAAAATTTTTTGAATTAACTCATAAAAAAAGATGGGATCATTTTGGACCTTTGAAAAGAGGAGCACCCAAGTACTTAAGAGGTAAATGTTGATGTTTAAAATTAGTTATATGAAGTATGTGATTGATTTTATTATTGGAGATACTAGAAGAAGTAATTGAAATAACTTTTGTTATCATTGATAGTAAGACCACTTTCTATGAAATGTATTTAAAAGATTTTAAGATTCTTGATATGATGAATAGAAGCATTGCAAAAAAATGAAATCATCCACAAAGCTTAAATGGAAAGCAGGAAAACCACCAAGAGTTCTCTAATACATACTAGGATTATTTAAGAATAAATCATTGATGCTCCTAAGTAAGTATTCAACCGCAATGATAAATAAAATAGAAAATAAAGGATCCCCTTATCTTAAGCCATGGGAGGAAGGAAAGAAACCCAAAGCTTCCCATTAAGCAAAATAGAAAATGGGCATTATTAATACAATTTTTAATAGGAAAAATAAATTTATCAGAAAACCCAAATAAATTCATAATCTAAAAAAGCAAATCTCAAGAGATATTATCAAAAGCTTTAGTAATATCTAATTTGAAAAGAATGTTTCCTCCACTATTCCTAGCATTTAAATCATGAATTAATTCTTGGGCAAGTAAAATATTATAAGAAATAGATTTACCTCTAGAAAAACTAGTTTGGTTGAGAGAGATCTTATGAAGAAGAGGACTAAGCCTATTGGCAATAATTTTGGAAATTAGCTTATTAAAGAAGGTGCAAAGACTGATAGGTCTAAACTCACTCCAATAGTCTAGATTATTTTTCTTAGGTATGAGAATAATAGAAGTGCTAAAAAAATATCTAGGAAAAGGATTACCATTAAAGAAATCAACCACAACATCAATCAAATCATTTTTAATAATAAACCAATATTTTTGGAAAAAATTTACTAGTGAAACCCTCCAGTCCAATAACAGAATATATCTTCATGCTATTAAGAACATTAAAATTTTCATCTTCATTTGGCAAAATAGTAAACAAAGCATTATCATCATTAGTAATAATAGAAGGAATCAAGTGCGATTTAGAAATAGCTTCATAAGAGCAACTCTTATTAAGCATATTTCTAAAATAATTAATAACCAAATCCTTAATATCATTATTCTCTGTAATCCATTCTCCATTATCATTTTTAATTTTCTAAATATTTTTAAAGCTCTCTTTTTATTAACTAAAGCATGTAAATACCTAGTATTCCTATCACCATCTATAATATGTTTACTAGCAGCTTTTTGTTGCTAATAAGTTTCTTCCATATTTTGAAAATTAATAAGTTTATCCTTTGCCTCATTCAAGTTCATCACCTTGGAAGGTTTATTCATAATATAAACTTCAAGATCATAAACAAAATTTTCCATATCCTTCATATTAGTAAAAAGATTTTTAAAATAATGCTTGTTCCACCAAACTAGATTTTGTTTAAGTCATTTTAGCTTAAACCAGAGTCTATTCATCCTCGTAATTGAATTATCAGGATGTAAAGGAGCTTTCTAATTATTAGCAATAATATTAGAAAATTAATTGTGGTGTTTATTTTTGAGATGTGGGACACCATGCATCTTTATTATTGAAGTGATCTAGTATGAAATTAAAGAATGATACACTATCTCGATAGATAGAAATCATCACCCCATAATAGACCTAATCACTTATTAAGGACTCAAGGCATGATTTTCAATATGAGAGATCTTTTACTTTACATGGAAAAGTAAAGTAGGTTTATTTTAAGGTTCATTAAGTTCTATGGAGAAGCCCCATAGTTTACATCCTAAGGAATGTGAATTCTTAGAATACTCTCTATTAAAGTAGAAATTAAGGTCTCCAAAGATTTCAAGGCTAGACTATGAAAGGATTGTTTGTAGTAAAAATTTAAATGGGATTGTTCAAGGAGATGACTTATTATTGAAGCCAAAAGGAATGAGTAGGAAATGCTCATGATACTAGGAAGCCTAGTGAGCATTCCAATATATCCTATGGTTGGATTTTATATGTTTGAAGTTGAAGAAATTAATTTTATTGAAGTTGACATTTTATTAGAAAGCTAGGACTTATAATCCAACAACACAAAGTTATGGAAATGCCTAAGAGTTGAGGATTTATGCTAGTAGCTTAAAGGAAATAGCAACCTCAGACCCTATATCTAGGGAGCTTTGGCATGAGCCAAAGAATGACCTAAGTCTAAGCAAAAATGGGCATAAGGTTTACCTCTACAAAGAGAATAAATGATTGCCAGCTTATAACAGAGTGGTCGCCACTAACTCCTCCTATGATTTTAAAACCATGTAGGCAAGTCTTATGCATTTGAAAGATAGTTCTATTTTTTACAAAAGAGACAAAAGTCCTTAAACCCACTCTGTAAGAGACTAGAGCATGAGTGGTATGAGTAATGAATTAATCTACAAATGCAAATCTTTTCAAATTTTATTTGATTTTGGACACTTCATTTTGACAAAGGTTTTGGGATTTGGTATGCCTATATGCATGATAAAGTTAGATTATTGGCTAAATAAATGGGAAATTGGTGTTT
The DNA here is from genome assembly GCA_021442155.1 of Cymbidium sinense. Lineage (NCBI taxonomy): Eukaryota > Viridiplantae > Streptophyta > Magnoliopsida > Asparagales > Orchidaceae > Cymbidium > Cymbidium sinense. Next base: position 12,850,478 of record CM038215.1, read on the forward strand.
TCCACCACAAAAGAGGCCCTCAAAGGTCAAGTCTTCCCTATCGCAAAGGATGGAAACCCTCTAGTAAGAGTAAAGTAATATGCATACATGATGTGAGTATACAACATTCATAAGGGTTGCTAAATCTTTAATTATCTTGATTTAATGCCTAGGCTTTATGTGAGGTTATGAATTATTTAAAATAGTTATGTGTTGTAGTTGGATAAAAGATTTATTTTCTCTAAGAGCCTAATCACATCAAGCCACACATTCAAACATCAATCATTTAAGAAATTAAGAAAAGCATTGCATTTTACACATCCTAAGCAAATCATGAACCAATTTCTTTAACTATCTAAAGAATAAAAGGTCGATATGCATTACAGCATAACCTAAAAGAAAAGATGGTAGCGAGCTCTACCTTTATACAACCCAAAATTACAAAATAATAATTATAATTTATAATGAATGAATGCTATGGGGGTCTTCATTCTTCTTTCTTCAAGTCTTCATTTCTTTCCTTTGATTTAATTTGCTCCACTTCAAAGGCATAACATGGCCTCCCAAGACAAAGCCTTCTAGCCAATGCTCATCCTTATCCTCCATAACACTAATCCTAATTCCTAATTACAAAATTACATTAAGAATAGTAAAAGTAAATCTAACTACACCTGTAAAATAAAGGTTAGTTAAATATACATACAATCCCAAGGAGTTATGTCATAATTTAGACTTAGCACACATGGGTAACCAAGCCCACCTATCCTAACTTGGATTATGCTTAGGGGCTACACAACCTTCAAAGAGTGCATTTGTATTTATTTTTAAGCGGCCCATTAAACATAATCACCTATAAAAAATATGATTAGGCTAATCATGGCCTACATCTATCTATAGATATAATAACATCCATATAATAATACATCATAAACTAAAATATACATCATACCAAGACACCCTAACATAAAGCTAGAAGTAGTGACTTAATTCTAATGTGTGTGTTAAGGTTTGTGTGGTATGTCTTGCTAGGCATTAGAGTTGTAGTTCTCTAAGTTTAGAAAGATTTAATTTAACATGAAGGGTTGTAAGTAATTGATTTGAGAATTTTAATTTGTGTTTTCTTTTGTTTCATTTATTACACTTAGCAACTAAGTGTTAAAGTGAAGGAAAGAGGATTGCCCTCTTTCATCCCTACCTTAAGCCACTTTCTAAAGCATGTAAATTTGATTTAGCTCTCTTTAGTGAATGGCTTATTATAAATTTTAACTTAATCTAAGTTTAGGCTCACTTAAAATAATCTTATTTAATATGAAAGCATCTTAAGATTAATTCAATTGAATTACTATCACATGACATATGTTCAATCATTCCTTTCCATCACATGTGACATGCATATGATATTAATCTTAAATATATACACATACAATAAGTTTTAGCGCACTTAAATGATTAATGTAGATGTGTATATTTGTATAAAAGGAGATTTTAATTCATTAGCTAAATGCACATACAAGTGTATCAAAGTTTTAAGCGATTACTTTGCCATTGTTAAACTAGGGGAATGAGGTAAAGACCTCTTGGGGCTACTTAAAGTCTCACATCCCTAATGTCATTAGATATACCCACTATTCTTGAATACACATGAATGTACAAATGACTACAAAAATGGAAAATCATGCAAAAGTTGTATTTTCTTTCAATCGAATTATTTATACATGTGAGCTAAAGTTGAAAAGGAGGATTTTCATTCATTAGCTAAATGCACATCCAAGTGTATAAAAGTTTTAAGAGATAATTATCCATTATTAAACTAGGGGAGTGAGGTAAAGACCTCCTGGGATACTTAAAGCCTTGCATCCTAAATGTCCACTAGATATACCTATTCTTGAATACAAATTGTACAAGTGACTACAAGAATGGAAAATCATGCAAAAGTTGTATTTCTTTCAATTGAATTATTTATACATGTGAGCTAAAGTTGAAAAGGAGATTTGCATTCACTAGCTAAATGCACATACAAGTGTATAAAAGTTTTAAGTGATACTTCCATTGTTAAACTAGGGAGTGAGGTAAAGACCTCCTTGGGGCTACTTAAAGCTCATGGAATGTCTAGACTAGATATACCCACTATTTTGGAATACACATGAATGTACAAGTGACTACAAGAATGGAAAATCATGCAAAAGTTATATTTCTTCAATTGAATTATTTATAAATGTGAGCTAAAGTTCTATCTAAATTCTAACATAGAAATACATTGGAATGAATTCAAACAAATGTTATGTCCTTTTCAAATGTACTATACACTTGTTAACATTCAAACTTTATGCAAATCCATATATACTAAAGAAAGAGAACTCCATATCACATGTTCCATAGACACATGCAAGCTTATAAATATTTATAACTATTATCACTCCAAATGTTATAGTTGACTTATAAACTTTTGAAAATAACTTTGATTTAATAGTGATAATAGGCAAACTTATATTAAATTAAATCAACACATGCAAGCTTGACATAAAGGGAACCATTTAATTTAGTTAATTTTGCAAAAGATGAATGCATGAATCAAATGACATACAACATTTAATATGATTGAGAAATAACTAAACATAAACACATGATTTTGTTCAATTAAATTAATTCCTAAAGACAATCATACCAAATAAAAACATTTGAAGCAAACCAAAGTTTCTTATGTCACTTTTAAATTTTATGTTTCAATTTGATTTAATGAAGGAAAGTTTTGATCCTAACACATTCCCATGTTTGTGAATTAATTTAGTTTAATAAAATGTAATTAAGTGGACTTTATAGATTAATTAGGTTGTAATATGCATTAAATTCATTAATTAACCCTATGTTACCTTAAAGTAATTCATTAAATAATTATGAGCCAACATGATATGTACGAAAATAACTTGCAATGATCCTAAGAAATGAAAGGGTCTAATGCAATTAGCTCACAATTATTGATTAATTATTAAGGAACTTAATTAATTACTTTTATGATTTTCCAACACATATGGGTAAATCATAATTTCATTAACTTTCTTTAGGCTATTAAACACCTAAAGATCTACCCATGAATTAATTAATGAAGATCAGATATGATTGTAATTTTAATTTGATTAATAAAATCATTAATTAATTAGTCAATTTCTACTTAATTCACCAAATTGATTAATTATCCTCCAATGAAATGGATGGAATGGGAAAGAGGTCCCAATCCTATTCCATAAATCCTCTCTTAATGAAATAAATTAGAGGAAACAATTAGGAAAGAAGTCCTAATCATTTTCCTCCAATATTTTATATGAATAACTAATCAAATAAAGCTTAGTCAATTGTAATTAATAGTTAAATTAATTATAATTAAAGATATGTCTCATAACTAAATTTTCTTTTTGACTTTTAAGATCAACATATAACAATTAGAGATTGAGTTGATTTTTATAATTGACTTTCATAAATTATGTTTAAACAACTTTTTATATTTGATTATAATATTTATAATGTTATTGGTTTAATTTTTTTTTTATACTAAGTTTTACTTAAATTTCATAATAATTTAATTTGTACATTTTTGGGATTTTGTTTGATCACATATTATTTCTTTCTTTTTATTATAAAGATTGATTAACTTTTTTTAGATCGATTGAATTTAATAACAAATAAATTATTGATTAATCATCATTCGATCAAAGATCAAATGACCCATGAGTTAATCATGGCTTGATAGGTGGAATCAAATCATTATGCCATTACATAATCAAAACTATTCACTTCAAACACATAAAATGAATAGTCTTTTGTCTCTAAACTCTCACCAAAGGATTAAAAGTAAAGTGCATGGGCTCTAAAGGTTGGATCCTAATGATGCTCGCATTCAACACATCAAACATGAGATCCCTAAGGCTTTCTAAGCATTTTAGAATTATACATCACCGGAGCTAATGCCCTGGTGGATTTCGACCAAGAGGTGGCTTCATTTGGAAGAAACAAAGCCCTATTAAGGTGTCTGTTTGGTCGAATCAATACTTCAACTAGCATTCTTTTTCTTTGCTCCTTTGGTTTGCTTCCTCCTCACTTGCTTGTAGACACTTGGCTTTGGGCATCCTATTGGAATTGAAAAATTCAGATTCTTGACTTTTGAATGTTCTCGAATAATCTTATCCACATATATAGTCCCATTCAAATGATCAAACTCATGCTATAATATGAGCCATCCATCCAAAAGCACAATTTTGATAGGTTGACCAAAATGATTGTGATGACCTTCACCTATAGATGCCACTCTACCATAGCTCTAAATCCATCAATGCTCAAACATCTTTCAAAGAACAAAATTATTTTGCTTCCTTCTCAAGCTTTGGATTAATTTTTTACCAGATCAAAAGGTCGATGGTCTTCAGTTTCACTCTTAGATTTTAGCTAATGTATTCCTTTGTGTCTTCAAGAATAATAATCTCCACCTGATTATATATATGATGTGTTAGGCATTGAAAATAATAGTTCAAAAGCTAGAAGTCGAAATACCACTATGGATCATTAAAGAACCCTAGCTACCAACAGTGCCTTTAGATTTGGAATTTCTATATGATCATTGAGGATGGCTTTCATAAATTAAATCAGCATACTATTCTTCATCAATACTTACACTATTCCATGTCCACTCACTCATTTCCTCAAAGGAATAATAGTTTATGGAGTAGTGAGGTCGATGTGGGCCTTCGCATGACATAATCATGTCATCTATGATCCTTTGATCTTCTTCAACCGATATCCTCCAAGGAGACCTCAACGGTGGGCTCGTGGAGGACTAGATCACTGGCCTTGACAATTTTACTTAGGGATTCTTTCTTCACACTAAATCTAGAGAACCATCTACTGGAGACCTTCGAAGGGGTTCTTCTCCCACCAATGATGCAATGGGAGGCATGAAGAATGAGATCGATGCTTGGGGCTAGAAAGTCATGGTCTTTATGAAAGAGTATGGAGGCATAGAGGGAGAGTTCACTGGTGGCTTGCTATGCGAGTGGCATGGTTTGATCGATCAATAGAAAATTCATAGGATGTCTCATGTGATTTTTGTAGGTAGCCAGATTTATGGGGGCTAATTGGGATCAAGGAAGTCTCGATCAACTACCTGTTGCATGCTATTGTGTGTCTCAATTTTGGAGCAAGTGAGGGTAGAGAGGTCACCTGTTGGAGGAAGAGGGAGGCATGGATGCACTTGGTCTAGCCTGCTTGGTTGAGAGGAAGAGATGGACTGAGGGAGAGTTCATTTTCAACTTTGCTTCTGGAGGAGAGGTGCTTGAGAGATTTTTTTATTTTAGGGATGGGATGGGAGAGGCACTCTGAAGTGAAACAAGAATGAGAGGGCTTCAGCTTCTCTTGGCTAAAGGGAGATGAAAAAAAGATGGGGCCTCATTTTTTTAGTGTCATTTTTTTTGTTGGTCGAGAGAGAGAGAGAGAGAGATGTCAACTTTTTCCTACATGCCTCAACTTCTCCAACATTCCCTCTTATTATTTATTTCTTTTTTTACATTTTTATGCGTGATCAAATAAACTAAAGGTATAGGTCATTTAATAGTTTTGTCTTTTTTTTTTTTTTAAACTTGGTGAAACTGATTTTTTTTAAAATAAATGATTTTAAAAGTTTTACATAATTTTAATAACTTTAGTAAATAATTGAATGATAATTTATAAGTTATATGTATAAAATAAGATAATTTTAATTATGATTAATAATTATTGATAATATGGATTCATAATTTGATAAATTAATTATTTTAATTTAATGATTAATATATTATATATATAACATTTATTTTAGTTTTTATTTTGATTTAATTTTGAATAAATTTCATTTGAAGTTTAGAATTGGTTTAATCTCTCTCTCTCTCTCTCTCTCTCTCTCTCTCTCTTTGTAGTTCATTTTAGATTTAAAATGGATTGTGTATGTTAAATTATAATTTTTATTTATTATTATATTATTTTTTTTTTATATATATTAGTGACTTAACATTCAAATCATGATTTAATTTAATTTAGGCTTAAACTTGACTAAAATTGCATTTGATTTTGAATTCTAATATGAATGATTTACTTGATGGTTTTTATTATGAGTTTAGGTAGAACTTGGAATGAGGATTGAAGGATTGATTGATTTTAGGTAGAACTTGGCTAAGTCCATGAAATTGGCTTAAGGGTTTGGATTTGGATTTGATTTTATTTGGATTTAGGTTTGGATCATGATTTGAAGTTGAGTTTGAGTTTGAATTTGATAAATTGATTGAAGGGTTGAATTTATCTTTGAGAAAATCAATTGAATTTGGATTGATTTGGATTTGGCTAAGGCTAGTCCATAAGATAAATCATAGGGCTTAGGAAGGATTTTGATTTTGGATCCGATCATGGGCTTCAGTCACTTGATTTAGATTTGGATTTGTATTTTTATATTTGAATTGAATTTGAGGTTTGGTTTGATTAGTTGAACACAGGTCAAATTTAGGCTATAGAGTAGGTGAGTCCCTTAATCCCTAAGGCATAGCCTAATCCTATGATTAACCCTTCTAAGTCTCTAGGTTTAGGTTAAGTGTTCATCTAATAACTAGAAGTGTCTTAAGTTAAAAGTCTTAGTGTCTAGAAGATCCCTAGGTCTAAGAAGAGGAGGTTGAGAACTCACTAAAAGTGAGGTCAACATTAATATGTTGAATCCACATGTTCTAAATCTAAAAAGGAGAGAAATTCTTTAATCTATTAGAATTATTTTAATAGAAACCAAAAGAGGAGCATGATCACAAGGTTCGCTTAAATGATCTATAGAAGTAATAGGCCATTGAGTGATCCAATGAGTATTAAAATAGTCCCCAACCTTTGCCAAAGTCTAGAGTTTTGCCAAGTATAATAGAACCCTTAAAGCCAATATTATTCAAATTACAATCAAGGATCATATGGAAAAATCTTCCATGGAATGAATATTAGAGAGCAACCACCACATCATTCAAGAGAACAAAATACTATTGAAATCACCACCAACAAACCAAGGTTTATTGATAGAGGTGGCAAAATTAGTCAAGTTATCCCAAAGAAGATTTATCTATTACAAGATGCATAAACAAAAAGAGCCCAAAACACAATAATCACCATAAGAGATTTGAGATTGACAACTTGATGAAAATCATCAAGAATAGAAACATCTACAAAGTTAATCCAAAAACACCAAATCTTATTGCTAACATTAGAGAAAAATTTATTGAAACCAATCATTCTAGCAACTTAATTTTATTAGCATGAATAAGTGGCTCAAGAATAATAAGTAAAAATATTATGGATACAATAAAGATTTCTAATATGGTTACAAATAGAGAGGGTACAAATCCTCTAACATTCAAAACTAAAAAATTAAACATAAAGAAAGAAAGTGGAGGAATAAAAGTTAATGAGAGAAGAGAGGAGGCCACACAATAGCTCTAGTGTTTCTTAGAAATTTGGTAGAGAATTTTAACATTTTTTTCTTTTCAAATAGAAAGTTTGGAGGCCATTTTCTTTTGAAGCATCATCAAAAAAAGGATTTAGCAACATTAGTCACAGATTTAGGAGAAATCTCCTGATGAGAAGTGAATTCTTTTCTTCCAATATAATAGAATTTATTAAAGATAAATGAGCTTTGGAAAAAGCAAGGGAGGGAGCAAAAATTGATTTATTAGAAAAAGAAAGTAGGAACACCAAACCCTTCCTTAATATTAGCCAAATTATTAGATAAAATCAAATGTTTTTAAGAAGCTAAATCATTTTCTTGTTCTCCATTAAAGCTTCATTTTTATCTATCAAAGCCAACAAGGATGCAAGGATCAAATCGAGGAAACAAAATCTTCAAAAGTTTAGAAAAGTTATTATTGTTCACATTAGCCTTCAATTGCTCAAAAGAAGTGAAAGGTAAATCACCTTATTAGAACATTCAAAGAATCATTTTTTCCAAAGTAGTTTTTTTATATTTAATAATGTTGTTAGAGAAGAAGTTTCCTTAATAGAGATTTTTTTTTAGTGAGGATGAAACATTGTAATTATCATGCTAGTGGATTTTATAGATAAAAAAGATAGGAAATTTTCAAATTTAATTTTTGCATGTAATAATAATTTTTAGATCCTAACTACATTCTTTGGGGTGTTTCTGGTAATGTCCAATTCAATAAAGATTCTAGCATAAGGATGAGACTTTGTAGCCATTGTGATCAATTTGCAATGACCCACCAAATAAAGCACCAATAAAAAAATGAATTGATGGTTAACAAATGAATTCATATTAGGTAAGAACCCAAACCGAATGATTGGGAATTAGGGTTTAAGGTTTAGTTTTAGGAGGTTTAGGGAGTTAGGGATGGTTTAGGGTTTTAGGTTTAATGGTTTAGGTTTAGGTTGGGTTTGTTTAGGGAAGTTTAGTTACAGGGTTTAGGTTTAGGGTTTAGGTTTAAGGTTGGTACTATTTAGTTATGGTTAGGATTTAGGAAGATTTAGGTTTGGCCTGGGGTAGGTAAGGTAGTGGTATAGGGTCTTGGTAGGTTTGGTTTAGGCCAGGTTTAGGGTCAGTTGTGGCTAGTTTAGGTAGGCTCAGTAGTGAATGTAGGGTAGATGATTTAGGATAGGGAGGCTCATTTGTGGTAGGGTTGTTTTTTTTTTATTTTCTAATTTTTTAATTAAGTAAACTGGCAGTTTATTTATTTAGCATTTTAGTTTATTTTTTTTATTTATTTCAGTTTATTTTTTTAGGATTTTATTTTATTTTTATTTAGTTTAGTTTTATTTATTTTTTTTTATTTTTTTTTTTAGGTTTAGGTTTTAAGTTTATTTTTTTATTTTAGTTTTATTTTTATTTATTTTTTAGATTTTATTTTAATTTTAGATTTAGCTTTAGGTTTTATTTTATTTTTATGTTTATTTTATTTTATTTTTATTTTTTATTTTCTTTTTGTTTTATTTTTAGGTTTATTTTATTTTAGTTTAGTTTTTTTTTATTTATTTTATTTTCATTTATTTAATTTTAAGTTTAGTTTAGGTTTTTAGGTTTAGGTTTAATTAGTTTTTTATTTTATTTTATTTATTTTAACATTTATTTTTTATTTTCCTTTAGGTTTTATTTAGTTTAGGTTTAGGTTTTTTTTGGGTTTTGGTTTTAGGTTTTGTTTAGGTTTGGGTTTAGGTTAGGTATGGTTAGTTTTGGGATTTAGGGTTTAAGGTAGTTTTAGGTTTTATTTTAGTTTAGGTTTGGTAGTTTTAGAGTTTAGTTTTAATTTTTTTTATTTAGGTTTTAGGTTTAGGTTTTAGGTTTAGGGTTTATGTTTTTGTTTAGGTTTTGGGTTTAGGCTTGTGAGTTTAGGGTTTAGAGTTTGGTATAGGTTAAGGGTTTATGTTTTTTAGTTTAGGTTTAGGTTTAGAGTTTAGTATTAAGGGTTTATTTTTAGTTTAGGGTTTATAGTTTTTTAACATAGAACAAATTCAAATTCAATATTTCTTTTTGATTTCATCAACCAAGTAGCCGACCAAGTTTTTTAAGACACAAGCGATGACATAGATAAAAGATGAGCAAGCATAGAGCAAAAAAAACTCTAGATTACTAGAATCATCTCTGCTGCAAAGATATAGTTCCATAAGCAGTAGATTAGATTGGTCATTCTTCAATTTCTACAGTTCCCATCAGAACCACCCCCAGCTCTCAAGTAGCGGGATCTGCCATCATATTCCTGATCTCTCGCTCCTCCACCACCATGATCAGTAACCTCTCACCCTCCCTCCACCTCCATATCCACTAGCACCTCCACATCCCACACCACTATGATAATCGCCCTCGCCTTTGCCTCAATGCGGATCTAGACAAGCCTAGTTGGTGATGTTCTACAAGAAAAGGTTCTCATTCTGGTTTAGTTAGGCTTATTAGCTTTAGGGTTTAGGTTTATTTTATTTATTTAGTTACTTAGGTTTTGGTTTAGGTTTAGTTTAGGTTTAGGGTTAGGCAGGGTTGGTTTGTGTTTTAGTTTGTGATTTTAGGTTTAATGTTTAGAGTTAAGGTGGTGGTTTAGGGTGTTTAGTTTAGGACAGAACAAGGTCAGTTGTAGTCAGTTTAGGTTTTAGGGTTTAGGCCAGGGCCCAGTTTTAGGCTCAGGGTGGGCCTGTGGCCCAGTTTGGCCCAGTGGTCTTTACTAGGGAGGTTTAGGCCCAGAGTCAGAGCCTGGGCCAGGGTTTAGGGCCTAGGTATTATAGTTAGCCAGGGCCTAGGGTCAGGCCTAGGGCCCAGTTTGTGGCCCATGGCCTCATGGCCCAGTAGCCTTTCATAGTGGCCTAGCCCAGGGCCTGGGCCTAGATTTAGGAGTTTTAGGGCCCAGGATAGGCCAGGCCCAGGGCTCAGGTCAGGGTGTCAATAGGTTTGTGATTTGTGGGTAGGATTAGGTTTGGCTAGGTTTAGTTTAGTTTAGGATTTAGGCTCAGTGGAGGGTTTAGGGTTTAGGGTAGGGCCTAGGTCTGTTTAAGGTTTGGCTAGGCCTAGGGTTTAGGGTGGTTTAGGTTTGGGGTTTATTTATTTTATTCCAAATTAAGCAAGTAGTTTATTAGTTTATCAGTATTTTATTTATTTAGTTTATTTTATTATTTATTATTTAGGTTTATTTTATTTTATTTAGTTTAGTTTATTTATTTTAGATTTATTTATTTTATATTTATTTATTTTAGGTTTATTTATTTTAGCTTATTTTAATTTTTATTTTATTTTTTAGGTTTGGTTTCAATTTTTATTATATTTTTTTTAGGTTTAGGTTCTAGGTTTTTATTATAGGTTTATTTTTAGCTTTTACTTTTTAGTTTAGGATTAGGTTTAGGTTAAGTTTATTTTTATTTTATTTTATTTTATTTAGTTTAGGTTTAAGTTTTATTTTATTTAGGTTTATTTTATTTTTTATTTTATTTTATTTTATTTTTTTTTTTTTTAGTTTAGTTTAGGTTTTTTTTATTATTTTTATTTATTTTTAGGTTTATATTTTTTTAGTTTTATTTTATTTATTTTTTATTTTATTATTTTTTTATTTTATTTATTTATTTTAGGTTTATTTATTTAGGTTTTTATTATTTTATTTTATTTTTATTTTTAGGTTTAGTTTGGGTTTAGGTTTTTTATTTTATTATTTTTATTTTATTTAGCCCAGTTTTCTTTATTTATTTTATTTATAGTTTATTTAGTTTAGATGTTAGTCAGGATGTTTAGGCTCAGGTTTAGGGTAGGGTTTAGGCCCAGGGTTGGGGTCAGGGCCCAGGGCCCAGGGCCCAGTGGCCTAGGGTGTGGTTGGGCTCAGGTGTGGTTTAGGTTTAGGTCAGGTCTGGGGGTAGGGTTTAGGAGTTCTGATTTAGGGTTTATGGTTTAGTAGGTGGCCAGGGTGGGTTTTAGGGTTTAGGGTTTAGTTTAGGGAGGGTTTATTGGATGGGTCAGTTTTGGGTTTAGTTAGTGGGTTGTGAGGTTTAGGTTTAGAGAGGTGTGGTAGTGATTAGGTTTTGGGTTTAGGTTTTAGGTAGGTTTTAGGGTTTTAGGTTTTAAGTTTTGGTTTATGTTTTAATTTAGGGTGGGTTTAAGGTTTTTTAAAGAACAAATTCAGATTCAACATTTCTTTTGAATTCAACCAAGTAAGACCAAGTTTTGGATACAAGCGCGACATAGATAAAAATGAGCACGCAAGCAAATCAAAACCATAGATAACTAGAATCTCTTCGCCCATAAGAAATTGATCGATCATTCTTCATTTTCTCTAGTTCCCATCAACCACCCTCGCCGGTAGGATCTACCATCATATCTATATCCCTCCGCCACCACCATGGATGTAACCTCCATCGCCCCACCCGCCTCCATAACCACAACCTCCATATCCACCAGCACTTCAGATCCATCTAGCACCACCAGATCCGCCACCTCTAATTCTTGTCTCCCTAACAACCACCTCCATATCCACCATCATATCTACCAAAGACCTCCAATAGGTTGTGGTTTAGGTTTAGGGGGTTAGATTAGGCTTTAGTGTTTAGCTTTAGGGTTTAGGGTTTGTGTTTAGGGATAGCTTAGGTTTGTGGGTTATTTTAGGTTTACATTTTAGGTTTTTTAGTTTAGTTTAGGTTTAGGGTTTGTGTTTAGGGTTTAGGAGGGTGTGGGGGGTGTTTTAGGTTTGGGGTTATTTAGAGGGTTTATTTATTTATTATTTTCTAAATTAAGTAAATTAGGTTTAGTTTATTTTAGCTTATTTTTTATTTATTTTAGTTTATTTATTTTTTTATTTTAGGTAGTTCATTTTATTTATTTAGTTTAGTTTATTTATTTTAGGTTTATTTATTTTAGTTTAGGTTTTATTTTAGTTTATTTTTAAGGTAGGTTTAGGTTTAGGTTTATTTTTGAGTTTAGTTTTATTTTTATCTTTTTATGTTTAGGTTTTATTTTTATTTTAGGTTTAGTTTAGTTTTTATTATATTTTAGGTTTTAGGTTTTAGGTTTTATTTTAGTTTATTAGGTTTTATTTTAGTTTATGTAGGTTTTTTTAGTTTTTAATATTTAGTTTAGGTTTAGGTTTAGTTTATTTTAGGTTTAGGTTTAGCTTTATTTATTTTAGTTTAGTTTAGGTTTATTTTTTATTTTATTTTTTTTTAGGTTTTTAATTTAGGGTTTAGGTTTTATTTTATTTACTTTAGGTTTATTTCTAGGAGTGTTTATTCAATTTTATTTTATTTTATTTTTTATAATTAAGCTTAAGGTTTAGTTTTATTTTTATTTAATTTATTTTTAGGTTTATTTTACTTTAGTTTAGTTTAGGATTTTATTTATTTTATTTTATTTTATTTATATTTTATTATATAGGTTTAAGTTTAATTAAGTAGGTTTAGGTTTTAGTTTAGTTTTATTTTATTTACACTGAAGTTTATTTATATTTATTTGTTTATTTAAGGAGTTTAGGCCTTAGCCCAGGGCCCATGGCCCAGGTTTGGCCCAGGTTTGGGATCTTTAGGGCCCAGGTCAGATTTAGGTCAGGGCCCAGGTAGGGGCTCAGGAGTCAGCCTGGTGGCCTGCCCAGGGTCAGTGGCCTGGGCCCAGTTAGGCCCATGATTAGGTTGGTAAGGGCCTGGAGGCCCAGGCACAGGTGGGTCTTTAGGGCCCAGTTTTTAGGGCCCAGGGCCTGGGCCTGGGCCCAGGGCCCAGTATTTTTAGTCAGTGTGAGTTTAAGTTTAGGCAAGGCCTGGATCTGTGGCCCAGGGCCCAGTCAGTGGCCCAGGTTTAGGGTAGTGGGTGGGTGGCCTGGACCCAGGGTCTGGGTGGGTGGAGGTCAGGGTGGTCAGGTCATGAAGGTTAGGGCCCAGGGAGCCCAGGATCTGGATCTGTTATAGTGGTTTAGGGTCAGGGCTCAGGGTAGTTTAGTTTAGGGTTTAGGGTTTAGTTTTATTTAAATTATTTATTTAAATACAAACTGGCAGGTAGGTATTTAGTTTATTTTTTTTTTATTTTTATTTTATTTTTCTTAGGTTTATTTTATTATTATTTTAGTTTTATTATTTTAGGTTTATTTATTTTAGTTTATTTTTTAGTCTAGATTTATTTTTTAGTTTAGTTTTATTTTATTTTTTTTTTTTAAGTTTATTTATTTTTTATTTTAGGTTTAGTTTAGGTTTTGTGGTTTAGGTTTGTTTTTAGGGTTTTAGTGTTTATTATTTTAAGGTTTTTGTGTTTAGGATTTTAGGGTTTAGGGTTATAGCAAGGATCCTTCTATGGTTCATAGGGATGCCTCGATATTTAGCATCATTTCTATCCATCCAAATGAACCAAATAAGGGTAATGGCAATTAAAACTTTAATATGACCTTTCACAGTTTTATGGAAACAAACTTCAAGAAGTTGATATAATGAAAGAGAGCCCTAAAAATAGTTAGTGTTAAATAAATCATCATACCATATCCAAAGTTTGGAAGCAATATCACCATTGACAAAAACATGATTAACATTTTCAATATGAAAGCAACAATAGCATTGGAAGGTAAATAAAACTATTTAAGCAAGAGAAAGGAATCTATAAGAATGAAGTTATTCAAAATCCTCCAACCTAAAATAGAATAAGAAATGGGAATGATATTGTTCCAAAGTTTAATGAAAACATTAGAGGGGTTTTGTTTATTTCTAATAAAATTCCAAACCTCTTTAAGAACAAAATCGCCATTGTAAGAGAGCTTGAAAAGAATTTGATCAAGTTTATTAGAAAAGATAGTGATGTTGCAAAACTTGTCAAAAATAGAAATAGGAATGTAGTTCTCATGTTTATTTTCATTCCAATTATTATTAAGCCAAAAGAAATTTAACTTTGATAGAATAGAGAGTGTATAGATAAAAGGGAGTGAATAGATGTATTGCCAAAAGAAAGAAGATATTAAGCAAATAAGAGGGTCACCCCAAGATATTAAAGATTCAAAAACCCATCTAATGGAGCAAAGTATTTTCCAAACCGGAGAGTCACCAACTTTATAAGCACATATAAGAGGGTGTTTACCTTGGGAATATTTTTCCATCATAAAATTAGCCCAAAGGCTATCATACTTTCTAAAATTCCACCGAGCAGAGAAGGCAAATAGCTAATAAGTTTGCAACCAAGACCACCTTCACCCAAAGGACCACACATTTATGCCGTGATGTCCAATGCATTCTTTTAATAGAATTATTAGATCCCCAAAAAAATTTATTAAGCAAGCGATCAATTTTGATAAGAGTAGAATTAGTGGGAATAATAGTTTGAATCAAATAAAAGGGCATAAAATTGATAGTGCTTTTAAGAATAGTGAGCCTACCACCAAAGGAAAGTAAATGGAATTCCCAAACAAAAATTTTATTTAAAAGTTTTGAATTAACTCATCAAAAAGATGAGATCATTTTGGACCATTAAATAGAGGAGCACACAATTACTTAAGAGGTAAGTGTTGATGTTTAAAATTAGTGATATGCCAAATTTGATTGATTTTATTATTAGAGATACTTGAAGAAATAATAAAATAGCTTTGGTTATCATTGATAAAAAGACCACTTTCTATACCAAATTTATTTAAAAAAATCTTGAGGTTCTTGATATGTTGAATAGAAGCATTTCAAAAAATAATGAAATAATTTACAAAGCTTAAAAATAGGAAGACCACCAAGGGTTCTATAGTACATACTAGGATTGTTTAAAAATAACTCATTGATGCTCCTAGATAAGTACTCAAAATAATAATAAATAAAGTAAGAGATAGGGACCCCTTGTCTTAAGCCATGGGAAGAAGGAAAGAAGTCCAAAGCTTCCCCATTAAACAAAATAAAAAACCAAACATTATTAATACAATTATTAATAAGAAAAGTAAATTTATCAAAAAACCCAAATAAATTCAAATTATGGAAAAGGAAATCCCAAGAGATATTATCAAAAGCTTTGGTAATATATAATTTAAAAAGAATGTTTCCACCTCTAGTCTTAGCATCTAAGTCATGAATTAATTCTTGGGCAGTAAAATGTTATCGAAATAGATCTACCTTTAACAAAACCAATTTGGTTGAGAGAGATATCTTATGAAGTAAAGGACTAAGCTGTTGGCAAGAATTTTGGAAATCATTTATTGAAGAAGGTGCAAGAATAATAGTCTAAAATCACTCCAATAGTTTGATTATCTTTCTTAGGTATGAGAACAATAGAAGTGCTAAAAAATATCTAGGAAAAGAATTACCATTAAAAGTCAACCACCACAATCAAATCATTTTAATAATAAACCAACAATTTTGAAAAATTGTGTAGTGAAACCCTCCGACTAGAACATAATCTATGCTCATGCTATTAAGAACTTTAAAAATTTCATCTTCATTAGGCATAATAGTACGCAAATCATTATCATCATTGGTAATAATATATGGAATCAAGTGCGATTTAGAAATTGGTTCATAAGAGCAAGTCTTATTAAGCATATTTCTAAAGTAATTAATGACTGAATCCTTAATATCATTATTCTCCATAATCCATTCTCCATTACCATCTTTACTTTTTTGAATATTATTTAAAGCTCTCTTTTATTAACTAAAGCATGGAAATGCCTAGTTCTATCACCATCCAATATGTTTACTACTTTTTGACACCAATAAGTCTCTCTTCCATATTTTGAAAATTAACAAGTTTATCTTTTACCTAAGTCCTTAATCTTAGTAGGATCAACCATAATGGAGACCTCAAGATCACAAACCATTTTTCCCATATCTTTGATATTGGAAAAAAGCTTTTTAAAATAATGCTTGTTCCACCGACCCAGATTTTGCTTAAGTATTTTAAGCTTAACCAAAGTCTATTCATCCCCATAATCGAATTATTAGGATGTAAAAGAGCTTTCCAATTGTTGGCCACAACATTAAAAAAATCAATATGCTAAATTGATATGTTCTGAAATCTAAAAGGAGAGAAATTTTTAATCTATTAGAATTATCTTTAATTGAAACCAAAAGAGGAGCATGATCACAAGGTTCTGCTTAAATGATTAAATAAGTAATATGCCATTGAGTAATCTAATGAGTAAAAAGAATGATCTAGCCTTTGTCAAAGTCTAGAGTTTTTCAAGTATAATTAGAACCTTTAAAACCAATATCAATCAAATTACGTCAAGGATTATATTAGAAAATTCTTCCATGGAATGAATCTTAGGAGAGAAACAACCACTTCATTCAGAAGTGAATAAAATAGTGTTGAAATGATAACCAACAAACCAAGGTTTATTAACAGAGTTAGCAAAATTCCTCAAATTATCCCAAAAAGATTTCTTCCATCTAAGCCCAAAACACAATAATCACCATAAGAGATTTGAGCATTGACAACTTGTTGAAAATCATCAAGAATAGAAACCTCTACAAAGTTATTCCAAAAGCACCCAATCTATTTCACATTAGAGAAAAATTTTATTGAAATCAATCATTCTACGACATGGTTAATTTTGTTAGCATGAACAAGAGGCTCTAGAAAAATAAGTAAAGAAATATTATGTATATGATAAAGATTTCTAATACAAGCTACAAATAGAGAGGGTACCATCCTCTAACATTCCAAACAATAAAATTAAACATAAAGAAATAAAAAATGGGTTAAGAAAAGGTTAATTAAGAGAGAGAGGAAGGTCAGAGTATCTAGTGTTTCTTGGCAATTTGGGAGGGAATTTTTAACATTTTTTTCTTTTTTTAGCATGATAAGTTTGGAAACCATTTTCTTTTTCATCTGAAGAGGACTTAGCAACATTAGTCATAGATTTAGGAGAAATCTCTTGATTAGAAATGGGTTCTCCTTCTTCCAAGAAATTAGAA